>JAUIRJ010000358.1:0-19040 GCA_030555515.1 Acutogordius australiensis | reverse complement strand
TTCATTGTAAAATTATAAATATTGTTATGAGTTGCTTGCTATAAACGACACTATTGTTAGATACTACGATAGAAGTAGAACCGGACCTTTTTCTAATTTTCTTTACATTTAAAAAACAACCAAATTTTTCTTTTCCTGAAGCATAAGTTTTTGAGGCACCAACGAGGAAAGCGACAAGTCTTTACTATTAAAATAAATTACCGATTTTAAGTCAAATTGAATTCTACAACTCTCTTTCCCACGCTCGCCTCCAATTTTTTAATAGCAGCTCCGAGAGAAAGCCTATTTTTCGGCCAAATCCTTTTTTTTACAAAATTTTATAAAAATTATGGATTTTATAAGAGGGATCTAGCAGCCAAATCAACCTAACAAAGATTTTTTTTACATGGCTCTCCTTCAAAATAAATGGCTCTCGTTTTTAATTTCGCATAAAAGGATTTTTTCTAAACTCAAATTGGGCCACGACCCTGGTTATAACGGGCAAATTGCAAAAATAAAGTCTTACTTATTCACAAACAGGATATTCAGCCCATATGAATCAGCCAGAAAATTATCGCGAATTTTTTCCATCATCATTACAGTGGTATTCTATACAGACGATGAAATAAAACATTAGACTTAAACCGTTCTAAAGCCTAAAAACTTTTACAGATAGGTAAGGGGCCATAGTTTGTCCTATGATTTTTTCCAAATCAAAATTTTAAAATGTAATGTGTAAATTAAGCAGGTGAAACAACCTATATGAGGCAAAAAGTTAAAAAAAAACAAATTAAGTAATTTAAAAAAAACTAAAAAATATTTAATTTTTTTTGCAAATTTTAAGCAAATTTTATGTCTTGATATCAAGCATTAATAACCACTAATATAATGAAAGTGAAACTCATTTGATTTTATAAAAAAAAACCTCAAAAAATTCTAAAAATTTAAAAATTTTTGAATATGAATTCTTACATCAAAAATTATTAATTCATTTTACCTAACACTTGGTGAAATTGATCTGAGTAATTTCGAATATCTAAACATATCTTATTTTAAAACACAACTGATTATCCATGAATTAATAATTAAAAAAACCTTTATAAACATTATCAACAGATTATATCATACTTATTTTAAAACCAATGTTTTTTAATATAAAACCAATTTTGCCCTAATCAAAAATAAAACACCTGTCTATATTTCTTTAAACCTTCGATTTCAATGTTGATATTGAGTTGTAAAAATATTTCGTATGCCTAATAAAACATAAAATTATTGATTATTATTAAATTGAAAAACTATTGCATCACATATGTAATTTATTGTTTAATAATTATAATTTTAGGTGAAACTATAATAGATAACAAAAGGTTTTGAATGACTGTGTTCATTAAAAAAAAAAGCAAAAAAATTTTTTTTCCTTAATAAAATATTAACTTGACCCCCCCCCCCCCCCCCTACCAGGAAAAACTTTTAATGTTGTAAAAATTTGGCCAATAGACTGGGCCATTTTTAATAGAATAATTTATAATCCAATTCCCGAGGGGGCTTAAAGGAACTATGCCCTAACGGGTATGCCGTCTCTTTCAAGAGATGTAGGGTATGGGGCATTGTTTTAGCAGGTGAATGATTCTGGCCTTCGACTTTTGCCAGAGTTGTAAAGCCTGCATGCTATAATATTCCGGAGAATGCGGCGTCATTTCGATGTATATTATGGTATTGGCGGAGAGACGCGCTTGACCTTAGCGGTTATGAACGTCGTATAGCAATTTCAATGCTCTTCACCCAAAAAAAGATTATAATTTATCGTAAAATACTAAAATATTAAATAACATTCGATATGCCAAACCAGTTGTTTTTTATTTTTGACTTAAGGGCAAAAGTGAGTTTTTTAATTTCGTGAATTTTTTAAAATTTTTTAAAAACGCAAGCTTTTCAAAAGTTTTTAAATTTCTTTTATGCACATAAAATGCTTTTTCTAAAATAAAAAATTTTTTTTTTAAAAATTTAAAAAAAATGAAATCTTTAAAATTTTCAAAAATAAAAACTCACTTTATGCCCTAAAGTTATATATAAAGTGATATACAATTAAATAGTAATTTATTAATCAGTCATTTAAATCTATTAACGAATTTCTAAAACTCATGTAAATTGGCATAATAAAAAAATTGTTTTTAAGAGCACGTTCAGAGTTCAAATAGTTTTTTAAAAATTTATAATAAATTTTTTATTTTTCTCTTAATACACAGGTCAAAAAATATGAATGTCAAAAAAATGAATTTGATGAAATCATAAAAGAATGCATCCCCATGATAGCCTAATCTCATATATATGTTTTTTTTAGTTTCTTTCGCCGTTGGCTCCTAAGTTTCGTTCATACTAAAGAGCACGTCTGGACCCATTTAATCATATCTGCTACGACTGCAAATCATCATCTGACGATATACAACACTAGCTCATATGCCCTAACCGCAGGCCACCTATCTCTCCTTAAAATCTTTTGATCAATCCATCCCTCGCTGCCCTCAATCTCAATCTTACTACCAACTCCCAATGAATGGGGCAACAAACAACAACAACAAGATCAGTTCATATCAAAAAAAATGGCCATATTAAGAGATTTTGCGACCTCAATATCCTAAAGGAAATTTAAAAATGTTTTTTATTATAAAATTCTTTTGTAAATTAAATTTATCCTTTTAGAAATGAAAAATAAAGTCATTTAGTATAATAAACACTTATATAAGCATTTAGGCAATACAAAATCTTTGCGTAGAAACAAGATTTGGCATGGCTTTAAATATTATTTGAAGTTTTATTTAAGTTAATTGTTATGCAAAAAATTTTTTTATTAATTTTGGTTCTTAATTTTTGGTTTTATTTAAAATTTTTTTTATATTTTTAGCTGACTGACTAAGTTTGATTAGAAAAAACGGTAGGTATATAAAAGCCCTAAAATGGCAGGTTTGATCTTTTTAGTTAGCTCATAACTTTCACAAATTTGTTGAATCGTGATTAAAACAAACTTTTACAAAATATCGTTAATCTTGATTAGGACGCGTTGAGGATTCATTTTTTCTAAATTTATCTAGAAAAGAATTTTGGCTCATATGGAATTTTTTTGAGCTCTAAAATATTTATGAGTAATTTATAAAAAGTTATAGGCACAAATGTAGACGAAAAATGATATAATTTTAAATTATACTTAAAGCATAAGCTCAGAATATAAAAGCCCTAAAATGGCAGGTTTGATCTTTGTAGTTAGCTCATAACTTTCACAAATTTGTTGAATCGTGATTAAAACAAACTTTTACAAAATATCGTTAATCTTGATTAGGACGCGTTTAGGATTCATTTTTTCTAAATTTATCTAGAAAAGAATTTTGGCTCATATGGAATTTTTTTGAGCTCTAAAATTTATGAGTTTATAAAAAGTTATAGGCACAAATGTAGACGAAAAATGATATATTTTGAATTATACTTAAAGCATAAGCTCAGAGAAAAATAACACACTATTGTTCTCAATGTAAAAACCTATAATCATCAAAAACTTCAAAATTTTTAATTGTTTTTTTTTTTAATAAATTTAGTAAAATCTGAACGCGTTAAAAAATTAATAGCTTTTGAAAATATTAATTTTAAAGTTGAAAATTAAAATGAACTTTGAACGCTTTTTATCAAGATTATATAAGTAATCCAATGTTGTGTAAAATCGCATTTTGTTAATTTTTTTAATACTTATAATAAACAAATAACGGGCATTACACTTTATCCCAAATTGGATTATCAAAATGAGTCTTGCTAGCCAAAGTTAGTGAATCCAAATTTTCAGCACAATATGAGACCTCTGTATTTTTTTTAAATTTTATACAAATTTGTGAATTAGTTTAGCATAAAGCTAGTTACATTATTATTAATTATATTTTCAACTGAAAAATGCTTAGATAATATCCAAATAGCTAGAATATTAAATATACCAAAAATCATAATGATTTAGTCAACGATAGGACCTTATAAATCTTTTAACCTTATGCATGATCATGATCATATGTTGTGGGACTATTGTTGGTTCGAAAAACACGCTCATTTTCAAAACTCTGCGTTTTGCGTTTTCCAATGGTTGTAAAGATTTTGCATGTACTGTCTTTAGGCCGACTAAATTGATAACAAATTTTTAAAATAATTCCTTCAGTATGTTTACTATTTATATATTTTTTATAACGTATTTACCAACTTAAGAATGACTGCAATTTTTTGCTTTACTTAACCCTCCCAAATAACTGTATGGGTGAGAAATTTGTAACATATACTAAGTTAACTTCAAGAGTTTTTAAGATATAAACTAAATTTTTTTTGTTTAGAAAAAAAAATACGTGCTCTTAAATTACAAATTTTGATAAATAAAGTAGAAAAAAAACTGATAAAGAATTTTTGTCAATAAATTAAATTTATTTATATTCTTGATTATCGTGTTTTTAAAGGGCTGGTAAAACATTGTGAAGAAGATTTATGGTAATACGAAATATTGTATATTACACAGGTCAAAAATTTTTTGAGATTAATGAGTTAATTACAGGGATCAAACCTACCATATTAGGGAATATCAAATCTTACCGTTTTTCCTAATCAAACTTAGTATAAACATTAAAAATTTTAAAAAAAGGTTAAAAAACCAAAAAAAGTTTTAAAACAAAAATAAATTGAAATTTTATTTTTGCATATCCACACTAGTTAAAATGTTAAATTCAAACTTCAAATAGTATTTTCATTTAAAACCAATAATATATCGTGTTGTATTTAAGTTGCGAAATATTTTGTATTATCTAAATGCCGATGTAAGAGTTTAATATAATAATAAAATTTTTTTCTGTTTGTGATTAAAAATATAAGTTGCAAGGGATTATATGCAAAAAAGATTTATAAATTCTTTCTTTTTAGGTTATATTTAGATCTGTAAATTCGGTCAAAAAAGGCCATTTTCGTTTAATACTGATCCAATGACCCAACGGGCGAAACTAAGAAAAATTAAAAACAGATATGTGATTAGGCTATCATAGGGATGCATTCTTT
Source organism: Acutogordius australiensis (assembly GCA_030555515.1). Lineage (NCBI taxonomy): Eukaryota > Metazoa > Nematomorpha > Gordioida > Gordea > Gordiidae > Acutogordius > Acutogordius australiensis. The sequence continues at coordinate 13,991 of JAUIRJ010000358.1, read as the reverse complement.
TATGTTTTCTTAATAATCTCATATCTGACATAAATATTTGTTGACCTGTGTTACCTATAAAACTAGTTTTTTATTATTCAAAACAGGTCAAGTAATTTCTAGTTTTGTTATATAAAAAAAAAGTCTAAAAAATTTAACCCGTAGTATATAATATTATTGAGATATATCAAAATTCATTTTTTATTAATTTAATTAACTTACAAGCTAATGTGTAAGTAATGCAATTAACCCTTAAATATGGAATGGGTAAACCAACAAATTTTTAAAATTTCTTTGATATTTTTTATATTTTTGTGTTATTGGCTACGGCTAGTGAAAAAACAAATTTTAGAGAAAAAATATATGGCACATTTGATTAACTAAAACAAGGTGGCAAGTATAAAAAAAAATAATTTTTTGTTGGATATAACCTAAATGGCCACTCATAAATTCTAATTTTTTGATATTAGCCACGGAAATTTTTTTTTATTTTAAAAAAATTTTTTTTTTAAATTTAAAATTGGTATTAGTCGAGGCCATTGACATGAAATAAATTAATTTGGGTGATATTATAATTTCATCTATTTTACTATCTAGAATGATGAATTAGTTGGACAAAAAAACAATAAACGATTTTTGAGGGTAATCTTGGGATAACGATCCCGTTGGGTTTTTTTTTCTAATGCCTCCATTTTTTTAAACCGCGTCCAAAGTTCTAAAAAAATTCACAAATTTTTTAAACTATTAATTTTTCCAAAAAATATATTTGTATATTTTATAAAATATCTAAAAAAGATTATCTAAAATATTAACAATTTATTTTCAAGTTATTTAGGATCAAAAAACGGATTTGATGACAAAACCACTAGTTTTATAAAAATAAAAAATGAGGAAAATTTAATTACAAAAATTTAAATGCCTTAAGTTAATCGTAATCTAAATATATTTTTTAACTTTTGCGACTACCCATAGGTTATATGATATAAAGGCCCAAAATACCCCAAAAATGAAAAAACAATTTTACGCCAATAACTAAAAATCTAAGGCATTGGCTTATCTAATTTCATGGTATTAATTATCACCGAAAACTTGACCTAAAAATAGTTGCCATAAATGATGCTTGAGGTCGTCAATGTCTATGCTTAGGATTTATTGATTTTAGATATTAAAATAGAAAGATTGCTTTACTTGTTATGCTATTACTCTATATGACTTTATTAATGTAGAAGTTTCCTAAAAAGTTAAACATTTAATAAAAATAAATTTGTTAAAAATTTTATAAAATCTGTGATTAATTAAATATTTCTGTCCTAAATGACTTGTAACAAATAACCAAATATATTTTCATGTAATTTCATAATTATTCAAGCTTTTTAAATTGACCTATTTACCTATTAATATATAAAATTTTTTAAATTTTGTATACATATTGCTTATATAGGATAATTATTTAAGTTTCTTGAATTAACCTATTTACATATAATTAATATATATTTTTTAATTTAATAAACAAATGTATTATAAAAAAAGCTTTAAAGAAGAGAATTTTATTATTTAGATATCTTAATATTAGGTGTTAAGTAGGTATATAATCAAATTTGACTATGAAAGCGGGTATAAATTTTTTATTGACACTCAAAATGTAAATGATTTGTTAAAAACAATAACCAGATTTTTGACTGGCATAAATTGGTCAACTTTTTCAAATAGAACAAAAAATTTTCTAGCAATTTTAAGTATTATTGAATGGATCAAAACTGGAAAAAAGCCCATGTTTTGACTAAACTCGAATTTTTGTTTTTCATAAATTTTCTGGCTGATAAAATTAACTTAAAGGTACAAAATATAAGCAGAAAAACTTTTATTTTTTTTGATTAATACCACTAAAGCCCTTTATTTTTTAATTTCGAAAATTAAAAAATTAAGTTTGGTCTAAAAACGGTTTTTTCCCAGCTCTGGTAAAAATTGTTCCCACGTTTATACTAATAACTAAAAATTAATGAGTCGCAAAAAAATTATGAGGAAAAATCCCCATGGGTGTTGTTTCTGCTTTATAAAATTCTTCAATTATTTTGGTATTATTTGATAACAAATTTGACAAAAATAAACCACCCTACAAAATTTATTTTTTTTATATTAAAATCAGTTGTAACTAAAATGATAAAATATTATATTTTATTTCTATCAACATGTTGAAAATATATATGACGTTTCGATCTAATATATAACATGATATATTTGGTGTAAAATTTAGATTTAACAGTTTGTTTTATAGCAATATACAATATTCTACTAGGATTTTTTAAAAATTCAATGTTTGTAACTAGCTTAAAAAATTTTATTATGAGTTTTCGTTTTTAAAGCAAGTTAATTGTTAAACACAACTCAATTTGAGCTGAGCTTTTTACTCCTTGTATTCACAATTTTGTTTTTGTTTATTTATTATACAAACTATTTTTTAATTTGAATTATAAAATTACGTTGAATTAAGCATACTAAATTTATATAATTATTTAAAATATTAAATATTTAATTTTAAAATAAGTATATTAGTTTGTGATATTTTATAAATTATTTTTAATTTTTTATAAATAAAATATTTGTATCTGATTGTTAATTAAATAGCTTTAAACGCCATTTGTTTAAAGATTACCGAACCGGGTTGCTTTGGGGCCCATATTCATTTTCGGTAAATTTTTTATTAGGTGACTGCAAATTAACTTTGAGTTTATTAATCTTAAATCCATTCATGATATGGATGATTCATTAAATACACAGAAGGTACTCAAATCCTATTTTAGACAGAAATTAGAAAATTAGCTCTATATATATTTCCAATTTCGATTTGACACCCAATAAGCCTAATATGAAAATAGGGTTAATTTACCATTTATATATGACTAAAAATTAAGTTCGGCCTATTTAAACGACGCTAAAACGTTCAAATTTGAACCAAAAAAAGCTACTATAGCAAAAAACATTTTAGAACAAATTAAAAAATAAAACTTAAAGGTAAATATTATATGGGTACACAAACTTTTATAGTAATTAATAAAAAAAGCTTTGCGGAGATTAACTAGGAATAAGTTATTACCGTTGAATTTTAATTTTTTTAAGTATGTAAGGGCTGCGGCTAATACTTCTCTAACAATTGAAATAAAAATATTTCTAATACAATAATTTTAGCGAATATCAAAAATTGAGAATATGGGTTTTTGGTCGTTTTAGGTTATGCCTAACAAAGAAAAAATTTAAAAAAATTATTAATTTTGTGAATTTTTTTACACACTAGCCGCAATGTTATGTATGCAATCGTACATTTTTTTCCACTAGCAGCAGCCAAGGAAGCGTTCAGAGTTCATTTATGTGAAATTAAAAAAAAAATAATAAAAAATTTTTTACACACGCGTTTGTATCTACTTTTTATGGTTACGACGATATTTGATCTTTTGTAAAAATACATAAGCCAAACAAAAAAATTTACTCTAGCGCCCTAATGTTTAAGCATTTTACTAGAAACGTTACACTGTATTCTATAAAAACAAAATCCGTGATGCTGAGAAAAATAATGTTCCTACCCGTATTTGCCTCGATCCGCTGACTATGATTACGGTTCGTATTTGGGTAGCAGAATAATAACCCATTCTCATCCTTTTCTATTACCAACTTGGAGCTATTTATGAAGCACAGCCCGTGCTAAATATAAATATTATATTTATAGCCTAAATGTTACGCGATCGAATCGTTGGCTGAAATCATATTCCAATCATTAAAAGCTCTACCCTTAGCCGTTTACTCATTTCAAAATTGTTAAAAAGATTTTTAACATTATAAAGGCTTATTATAAAATGAGAATTAATGCAATTTGAGGATATATAACGAAAAATAAAATATATCTCTGAAAATTTAATTTATTTATAATCAAATCCATTCAAAACAATACTTTTTTACTAGACCGAGCCTTTAATTTAAAACATCTCATTACAGATGATCTTAATATAGTAGAGAATGGTCATTAAGTAAGGGAGAGCGGGGCGAGGTGGCGAATGAGGCGAAGTGATATTTTCAAATATTTTGGGCAATGTAAAATTAAGTTGGTTGAAATTGGATTCTATAATATATTTTGATAAGCATAACCTGAATATAAGAAAAAAAGCTTAAAAACCCTTTTTTTTAAAAAAAAAAAGATAAATAAACTGTTTTTGGGCACTTTTCGTTGAAAAACTTTTATTTGTTTTTACGCTTGGTCAAAATATCAATGAAACAAATAACTAAAATAGGTTTTTTCTATTAATAAAATGTGTTATTTAACTATTCTATATATTAAGCCTCTTAAAAACGCCAAATTATTTGTAATATATTGATTTTATATTTCAAAGAGTGTGTGGTGCGATGTGTTTGGGGAGGTGGGTTTTTTTATTTTCAATCAGCTGTTATTATTTTTGAGAATTTACAAGCGAAAAACGTGATAAAAGCTTTATAAAGGATTTAAAATCGGCAATAATACTTCAAATGGAATGTAAATTTCGTCTAACACTCAATTTTTTGCAATCGTGTATTATTGAGAGTTAAGAGCCTAATACAGATATAAAATCTGCCATATAAGGTAATTAACCCGTTTACCATATTTCTAATCAAACTTTATAAGAAAAATTGTTAAAAAAGGAGAAAACAAAAAATAAGATAATTTATGTGCATTCAAAACAGCTAAATTTTAACGTCAAAAATTACGAATATTTTCAAATTCGTTATTAATATGTGTCTTATTTAAAAGAGGATGCAAAATACTCATCTTTATATAAATGTTATTGTAAGAGTTGGATTATACATGAAAATGTTTTCACATTATTTGGATATAAAATATTTTATGTATACAAGTGGTTTTGATATTCAAAAAAAAACTTTAGAATTTTTTCTTTTCAGCGCAAAATCGGTCAATTTGATCAAAATCTTCATTTTATTTTTGACAGAGTTGCCATTCCTAAAGCGCAAATACAACAAAAAACGGATAATATATATGTGAAACAAGGACACCTTTAAGATCCATTTATCTCAATATCAAAATTGTATTTTTTTTTGACATATTCGACTTTTTATAAAATTTATTATATGAATATTTTTGGGCGAGGAGCATTGAAATTGCTATGCGGCGACGTTCATAACCCATTGGGTCAATAGGATTAAGCGCATCTCTCCGCCAATACCACAATATCCATCGAAATGACGCCGCACCCTCTAGAATATTATAGCATGCAGGCTTTACAACTCTGGCAAAAGTTTGAGGCCAGAGTCATTTACCTGCTAAAACAATGCCTTCTCCACACCTTTTTAAAGAGACGGCAAACCCGTCAGGGCATAGCCCCTTTTAGCCCTGTCAGGTACTGGGCAATCACTTAACCTAAACCAAGAGCTAAAGATTTTTCGGCCAGCAAAATCAATATTTAATTATATTTTAAATTTGAGACTGGTCAGAAAGCCCTAATATATCAATTAACAATATTATCACATTTATTAAAAAAAATTTAAATACATGTGTTTAAGGTAGAATCAAAATATAAATTTAAAAAAAAAATAAGGCAATTTGTTTATTGCTTGTAAAATTTTAAAATGCTTGGACAAAAATGATACCTGAATAGAAAGGTTTGTGAGTATGAACACACATGGAGAATAATGGTGCTGATCTAAAATTTCACCCAAATACACCTTCCCATTGTATTCTTTAATGCTTTTGTACAACAGTGTTTTTAGTTTCGGACTATCAAATGTGGATTTTCTAATTTCCATGCTATAGTTATTGGATGGGAAATTGCCTATCCTTAGATTCAACATGTAACTAGGGTAGCCTCTTAATTGTTGTTTGACTATAAATAAACATAAAAAAACATAAACAATTGGGTTTGAGGTTTCCCAGATACCTTTAGGGGGGGGGGGGGCATACCCGTTAAGGCTTTGACTCTTTTAGCCCCAGGAAAGCAATCATCCCGACGGGTTAATTAGTAAACTTTGCTAGCACGCCTGGCGACCTAGATTTTAGCCTAGGCTCTTACTTTAGGCATATCGTTTAAGGCCTACTGCCTAAGGCGGCTAAACAACGTGGTTGCTCATGTATACTATTTTTTTAAATAGAAAAAAACCTCCCGTGCACGGATTCGAACTCGCAACCCCAGCGTGTAAGACGGTAAAGTTTGCCACTGAGCTATCTGAGCCGTTAATAAAAGTATTAAAGAATATAGAGCAGTCATATAAAATAAAAAATGTAGTTAAACTAAAGTTAAATAAAGGCTTAATCTGGACATATTAGCTTTGACCTACATTAGGAATGCGTTTTGCATTTCCCAAAAATTTAATATTTAAAAGAAGGCCCTTAAACGTCAATATCATCATTGTCCATTTCGTTTTTCTTTAAATCAAGAAATTTTTAAGTTCCATAGGACTCTAACTTTTTAAGGTTTCTCCAGAGGCATCAACCCCTTAAATTAAAAATCAATATAATAAATGAACAAACAGGAGTAATATTTTTTGAAAATTTATATGGAAAACGGTAAAAAATAAATAATAGATAGAATAGATTAAATCAAAGAAACTTAACATTAAAAATGTTGACAATGGAAAACAAAATTTGGACAACGTTTAAGCATCATATATGGCAAATGTCGTGTTTTTGATCAAGTTTTAAGTGCTAATTAAGAATATGAACACAGATTTTCAGCCAATGCCTAATGGTTGTTAGTTATTCAATGTCAAACATATGTTGATCCTATTCTTGGGACTAACTTATGGGGTAGAAACAAATGTTAAATAAATAAATTTAGATTAAACGATAGGCGTTTAAACATTTTTTTTTAAAACATTTAAACTATTTTTTATTTTTAGGTTTTTGTAAAATTTGTGGTTTTCGTCATAAAATCTACATTTTAATCCTGAACAACTTGAAAGTAAATTGTTAATAATTTTAACTAATAACTATTTTAAGATATATATTTTTATATGGGATTTAAGATACCAATAGATTTTTTTATATGATTATTTGTTTAAAAAAGTTTGTAATTTTTTTTGTGAACTTTGGCCGCAATACAAGATAATGGGACGCATTTGAGATATTAACTATTTGACACAAAAAAAATTCTAAAAGACCCTGTAAAAATCGTTCATGTTGTTGTTTTTTTTTTCTATTCGGTGAAACTCTAAAATTTAAATTCTTTTACAAAGTATTTTGCAATGTGATTCTAGACCCGAACAAATTATTTGAAATAATAAATGGGGTAAAAAAAATATTAAGTTATTCGACATTTCCGATTTACAAAGCGAAAGGTAAGAAATTTACATTCTGGCTGACCCAACTATGACCTTTCATTTACCGAAAAATTGAATGATTTTTAAAAAGCTGATTAAAATAACAGCAATGTAAAGGCCTATTAAAACAGCAGAAATCTGACGACGAAGGCCCTATTTATTGAGTTTTTATATCAGATAACCGCTAATATAATTTAAAACATGTCCAAGTCGAAGCATTTGTCTTGGTGACAATTTTTTCACTCTATTTGAAATATATGAAATGTGGGAGTTAAACAACAAAATAAATTAATCAAATAATTATTTTATCTTTCTCAAGTCGACGCATAAATATTCTTGTCCTCGATCGTTCAAAATACTATATGTTAAAAAAAATTTAATTTATTTATAATAAGTATATATAATGTTTATATAAAAAAAACATTTTGGTTTAAACAATTAAAAATATTTAGACGGTAAAATTTATAAATATATTCTATTTTAAATTGATTATCAACTATGTTAATATGTAATTAGGGACGATATTTAATAAAATTTACATATATCTAAAGCAATTGCTCAGGGGGTATAAGAAAAAATTGTTATACAGATATGCTTATCATATTCCCTTAAAACCTAAATTTTAAAAATTCTAAAAACATAAAAATGGCTGAATTATGAACTTAAGATATCACGTACTATACGACGCCCAAAAAAACTATATTGAGTTTCCTCCAGATCGTTTTACCCATTTAAGGGGACGTCCTACCCGTCAGGACTTTGCCTTTTTTAATTATACTGCGGGCCTGAGCGCTCGGTAACTATTCCAAACCAGGGCTGGGAAAACAATGAGCCAAAAAACTTTGGCTCATTTTTTCTCCTAAAACATAAAAAAAGAAAGGGGCCACAAATAAAGGGAAAAAATAAGAATTCAAAAAAAGCCCTTACTAAGAAAAGGGGCAAAATAAAACCCACAAAAATTGGCTCTTAAAAAGAGCCCCAAAAAGCCCATTTTATGTTTTCTCTATAGTAATTTCAAAAAATTTTGATTTTTCCTTTATAATAATGATGGGTGGGTTATTTTTTCTTAAAGCTCCTAGGATTTTTTTTTTAAGAAAAGGGGCTTTTTTTAAATATGCCCCTATTCTTTAAGCAAGAAAAGGGGTTTTTCTTTTGCCATGCCCACGAGTTTGTGGGCATTTGAAAAAAAATACTCAAAAACTTGTTAAAAAAAAGCCCATTTACTTTTTTTCCCCAGCCCTGTTCCAAACAATCATTTAATGGTATCAACTAATAAATACAGATATCAAATCTTTTAGAGATTTTCAAATCTGTAAACCATTTTTTTATAATCAAACTATTTAAGTCAGCTATAGACATTATAACCATTTTTAAAAGATGTTAAAAAAATTGAAAATAAAAATTAATTGAAGTGATTTTTCGTATTGTGACAACAGATAAACTGTTATATATTCATACTTCATTCAAAGACAATAGTATATTGTGTAGGCAGTGGAATGCCAAATATTAAATATTATGTAAATGTTGGTAAAGAGCTTCTTGATAATGCAAAAATTTTATTCCTCAATACTTAAAAAATAAATGTTAACTACTAATTTTATTATACAAGAAAAAATTTCCTAAAATTTTTCTCTATATTTGGTAGGGTGTAATCCGAGATGGCAAAATATCTAATTAAAATCAAAAATTGCGAATTTTTCGTGTGGACGGAGCAAAATCTTCAGAGGTAAAAAACTAAAACGGAAAATATATGTGAAATATGGTTATAGTATAGATTTATTTTAGGGTCAAATTATATGCCGACCTGTGTAATAAGCAAACAACCTTACCTGCGTAATTTCCTTCATTTAAAATAATAGTAATGGTTGAGAGCCGAAAGAATAATAGAATAATTTTGTCCGTTGAATGGAATATTTTCATTGCCAGTAAAATTTTTTTTGCAATATGTAAAATAAAGTTAAGAATATTTTTGAACTGAAATGCATTTTTTTATTATAAAATGTAAAATAAATATTTATATAGGCAATATACATAATGTATTATAATATTTTCACACAGTTTTTAACAGATTACGATAAACATTCGTTCTCAATAGACGTTATTTATTTAAGGCATATATTTAAATTGAAAGGTATTTTTATTACAGTGTTACGCCTTTACTAAAACACAGGTCGACAAATATCAATGTGCAAAAAATAGGATTATGAAAATATAAAAGGATACACATATTTACGATGGCCTTATCTCATATACATTCGGCTCTTTAAATCGGTTCATATCCAAAATGGCCTATTTTGACTAAATTGACGAATTTAGCGACAAAAAAACCCCCCAAAAAGTACTTTGGTACATATTACCTTGGAGCATATAAATATCATCTCAATTAATGAGAAATTAAATATTTTAACATATCTCTTACATCAGCATTTAGACAATAATACAGATATTTGAATTAAAAGACACATTATTAATTTTTAATAAAAACAATATTTGAAGTTTGAATCAGATGGTATCTGATGCCAAAATTTAAATTATTTTTTTGACCTTTTTTTTATAATTTTTAATGTTTGACGGTAAAAGGCACAGTCGATAATATGGCAACTTTTATCTATGTAGTTAGCTCATAACTCTGAAAAATTTGTGGACCAGTGTAATAAAACTTTGTAACAGTGTAAAAATTTTAATTAACTGAATATCTACCACTGGTAAAATTATTTTGTCTAAAATTATCCAAAAAATACAGGATGAAGAAATATACTTTTCATTGTGTGAAAAAAGCTATCTTTGTTTCTTGTTAATAAAATATCAGATAAGTAATATAAAAAGTTTATAACTTCGACTCGTAATTCTTTATTTAAACTTAGGCCCGGCCCGTTGTTAACAGCCTGGCTCGTGATTCTTTTTTCCAAATTAAGACCCGGCTCTTTTGAAATTTCCGGGCCTTTACACGGTTAGCTTTTCGGGCAGACCGGTAACCTGCGGGGCGGATTTTTGAGTTCTAACTTTTTTTATGTGCATTTAAGCTGCAAGGTGGCTGCTAAGGCAGTAGGCCCTAAACGATATGCCTAAAGTAAGAGCCTAAGCCTAAGTGGTCGGCGTGCAAGCAAATCTTACTATTTACGCCGTCGGCAACATGTTGCTCGGGTGTTAAGAGTCAACGCTTTAAAGTGGTATGGCGCCCTAATATATGGGGAAACCTAAAAACCATTGATTTTTTTGGTCTTGTCACCGAATACACCATATTTAGAGGCCTTAAGATGAAGCCTATATTTTCCGAAAAAATTCAAATATAACTAACTGCCTATTACTTAAAAATAGGTATTACGGTCGTGGCATCCGATCGAATACTCTACTATCTTGAGCGATTCTTTAAATATACCATAATCTTGCAATTCAAAGAATAAATTGTTTTAGAAACGATACATTTATTTATGTGCATCTAGTGGCCTGCTTAGGCAGTAGGTCTTAAACGATATGTCTAAAAGTAAGAGCCTAGGCTAAAAACCTAGGTCGCCAGCGTGCGAGCAAATCTTACTATTTAACCCGTCGGCAATATTAATTGCTTTGCATTCGGGTAAAAAGATTTGAAGCCATAACGGGTATGACGCCCCTAAGTGGGGAAAGGTATGGGGGAAACCCATGGTCTCCTACTCCGGGGGGGGTAGGAACCAAGCGGTTCCAAAAAATCGGCCGAGGGGGGTAGGTATTCGAGGGGGGTAGGTATAGTTATGGGGGGAATATGAATAAATTACGAAGTTTGTTACCCCCGAGATTTTGCCGAGGGGGGTAGCTCTTCCATGAAATTTGGGGAGTAGGAGACGCTGGGGAAACCTCAACCCATTTGTTTGTTTTTTGTTGTTTAAATGTTCTGGAAAATCACAATAGGGTTAATGGGCCTGCTAGAATGTTCATTAACCTTTTAAATATACTAGCCCAGTGGTTAAGGTTTGATGAGAGTGGAAATTGAGCAAATTTTGAGTATATACAGACTCAATGCCCTTTTTTATGGGGGTAGATGTGATACGAGAAACTATCCCTGGCACGTCAAATGATAGGATGTGAGGTCTCCTAACCACTACAATGAAAATGGCTACCATACCTGTTAGAGCTTTGATTCTAGCGAGATTTGATTGCTCGCCGGCGACCTGTGTTTTGAAATGTTACTACACAGGTCAACAAACATCAATTTCAGAAACGTGATTTTTATGAAAACATTTAAGAATGCATCCCCATGATGGCCTAATCTTATATATATTTATCGTTTTTCTTACTTTGGCTCCTTAGAACCGTCTATAACGAAATATGGCCTTTTTTGACCAAATTGACAGATCTAAATATACCCTAAAAAAATTTAAAAAATCTTTTCTGCATATAAAAATCCCTTGTAACTTATATTTATAATTACAAATAATTAGAAGTTAATTATATTAATGCATCAAGCTCTTACATCGGCATTTAAATTACACAAAATATTTCGCATCCAAACTTAAATACGATACAATATTTTATCGGTTTTTGTTGACAATATTATTTGAAGTTTGAATTTAACATTTTAACTAATGCGAATATGCAAAAATAAAATTTCAATTTATTTGTGTTTTTGAATCATTTTTTGTTTTTTTTGACCTTTTTTTTCTAAAATTTTCAATGTTTATACCTGACTAACAAAGTTTGATTAGGAAAAACGGTAAACGGATTTGATATTCTTTAAGATGGCAGGTTTGATCTCTGTAATTAGCTCATCTCAAAAAATTGTTGACCTGTGCTATATGGATGTCAAAATGTCTAAGCATGTCACAATGCAGCATCAATGTGATTTTTCTACATGAGTGATAATTTCCAAGGGAAAAAGCCTTTTTGCAAGCAATCGAACCCAGATCTCCTGCGTGTAAGACACAAAGGTTGCCAATAAGCTAGATAAACCGTGTTAGGGGTGAAGACACCGAATTAATGTTTAAAGTGTGTCATTTAGTCGCAATTAGGTTACGAAATAAGTTTAATTACCTATGCTATTTATTTTAATAAGCCAATTCGTGGCCATGCTAGGAAAAAAATTAATTATGCGAAAAATTGCATTTCTTAAACAATATCCAGCCTTAAAAATTATTAATTCACAAAATCGTTAATAAAATTTGTTACAAAATATTAAAAATAAATAATATATAAAAATATTTCGGCAAGTGGTTGCCTTCTTCGGTATATTTGATGTATGAATTTCTTAAATATAGTATTATTCTAAATTTGAATATTTTATATATTAAAACAAAAATATATTTGAAATTTATTAATTCATATAATCGTTAATAAATTTCTTTTTGTTTTCTAGCAACCTAGTTCGAGTGCCAATATTGAGTAATTGTCAAAACAATCCCTTGTTTTACTCTTATTTTTTTACTAATATATTTAACTTACAAAAATTACTAACAAAGCTAGAAAAATTTAATACGATAAATATAATTAAGCCCCGTCATACCCTAAAGTAGCTCATTGCGTGAAATCGTTTTGTAAAATTTTAATGTATTTGTGACAATGGATTTAACAAAACGGCCCAATATCCACATTTTGGATTTATAAAACATAGTAACTAATTTTTTTTTTCTATATTTTTTAGTTTTTTAGTCATATTTGTTCTTTACATTTTTATAACTAATTTACAATGTTTTTAGCATGTTTATATTTGACTAGAAAATACACAAGGATCTTGAGAATACACTGGACAACAAAATTGCTGACCTATAGCATCTTATCTATGGTAACTATTATTTTTAATCAAGTTTTTGGTGCTAATTAAGAATGTATAACCAAGATTTTAACCAATGCCTCTTTAGATTTATAATTATACGGTGTCAAAGTTAAAATTCTTTCATATTTGGACTTTTATAGCATAAAATTTGGGGGTAGTAGGAAAAGTTTATAAATATATTTAGATTAAAAAAACATTCGTTATTAATGTAAAGCGTTCAATTTTTTAATATTTAACTTTTTTTTATTTGTAAAATTAGTTTACTAACTTGAAGGTATTGCCATTGATTTTGAGTGATAAACCTTTTTATATAAATATATAAGGGTTTTGAGTATGCCAAATAATTTTTAGGATTAAATTAAAAGATAAGGAAATTTTTGTAGATTTTTTTCTGACTTTGGACGCAGTTAAAAAAATGGGAGCATTCAAATACTGTACCCGGGATCGATATCCCAAGAAAATTCTCTATACCCTATGAGATTTATTATTGTAGTTTTTTTTGTTCTCCAATGTTATTTAAAACACAAAATCACACACCGTTGACTAATTAAACAGGTCAACAAATTTTTGAAAGTTATGAGCTAACTACGGAGATCAAACCTGCCATCTCAGGGATTTCTGAATTCGTTTAACGTTTTTTCGAATCAATCATAGTTCGTCAGCAATAAACATTGAAAATTTTAGAAAAAAATGCCAAAAAAAAACAAAAAAGATTTAAAAACAAAAATAAATTGAAATTTTCATATTTACAACAGCTAAACTGTTAAATTTAAACTTTAAATAGAACTTATTTAAATCCGAATATATATCGTGTCGTATTTAAGTTTGGACGCGAAATATTTTGCATTATCTAAATGCTGATGTAAGAGCTTGAAATACAAAAAAATTTTATTTCTCAATATTTGGTATAATAAATATAAGTTACAAGGGTTACATAGAAAAAAAGATATTTATATTTTTACTTATTTAAGGTAAT
>JAUIRJ010000357.1:0-19068 GCA_030555515.1 Acutogordius australiensis | reverse complement strand
ATAGAAGACTTTAATCGGCTCAAATAGCTTAGTGGCAAACCTTCTGCCTTAGACGCAGGAGGTTGCGAGTTCGAATCCGTGCACAGTAGCTTTTTTCTTTGGAAAAATAGTATACATGTGCAACCACTTTAAAGCTTCTGAGTGGCCTGCTTAGGCAGTAGGTCTTAAACGATGTGTCTAAATAGTAAGAGCCTAGGCTAAAACCCTAGGTCGCCGGCGTGCGTGCAAATCTTACTATTTAACCCGTCGGCAATATTAATTGCTTTGTTCGGGTTAAAGAGTCAACGCCCTAACGGGTATGGCACCCCTCATAGGGGAAAGGTATAGGTATAGGGGAAATAGAAGACTTTAATAAATTCAAACATATTTGTGGTCAGGACAATTACTTAGACACAAGTCATTAAAATAAAATTCATGCCATCATATCGGGCTTAAATTAATTATGTTTTATACTAATATCAGGTTTATTAATCATTTTTCGTTTTTCTGCCAGACATATTTTCTTCACAAGGTCGGTCAGTCCATAAGGGCAACTTATGCAATGCTTAAAGACGCTTGGCAATTTAAAAATAGAGTTTTATGCCAAAATAAAAAAATGTTCAAGGCGCCTGGAATCAGTTTGCTTAGGAGCCCCACTACGCCACACCGTACATCTGAATTTATCAAACCAAAAAATGACACTTTTGCGACGAGATTAAAAAAAGGAAATAATAATTTTTTAATTAAATTATTAGTTAATTAATAAAAATATTTACAAATTAAATTATTATTTTAAATCTTTTTATTTATATTATATATGTTTAGAATTTCAGCTTGAATTTAGTTGACTTTTGCAATGAGATTTTTGATTTTTTAGTTCTATAAATATTTTAAAATAAAAGCAAATATATTAATTTTATTTTTAAAATCAAAATTTTAAATTCAATTACATACCTTCGGTATTTTTAAGTTTAAGTCTTAGATCTCAAAAAGTGTCAATTCTGGATTTTTTTACGTCCTGAGGGAATTGTGGGTCAGGGCCATGATAATAATGGGATTTTTTACTCGAATCAAAAGAAAAAAGCCCTTGATAATTTTAGAAGGGAAAAGCCCCGATAATTGAAAAAAATAGCAAAAAAGAGGAAAGCCTAATCTTTGTCTTTATTATAAGTTAAAATTCCCCTGGCAATTTTTTGATTTTTCCTAACTTTTATATCAACTTTTGCAAAATTAAATTTTAATATTAAAATTTTAATATAAAATTTAAATAAAATATGAACTAATAACACATTTAAATAACAAAATTAAAAAACAAATATATAAAAAAATATAGACGGGCTTCAATTCTATCGATGTGTATTAGGAGTGAATATAATTTAAAGATGGTGACATAAAGGATAATTAGGACAGACTTTGTGGAAAATAGAACGATCCAACGCGATGAACATAAAAAAATCTTTTGTTGTTCTTGCAAAATATGATAAATGTTACATATGTTTATTTCATCACGGCCAATGGCTAATATAAAGGCTGACAGCCTGAAAATGC
The DNA here is from genome assembly GCA_030555515.1 of Acutogordius australiensis. Lineage (NCBI taxonomy): Eukaryota > Metazoa > Nematomorpha > Gordioida > Gordea > Gordiidae > Acutogordius > Acutogordius australiensis. Next base: position 17,541 of record JAUIRJ010000357.1, on the reverse strand, counting down.
ATAAAGACAACCCCGATACTAAATATACGTCAATGATGAGTGTACTCAGTACAATTTTAAATAACTTCTGAGGTGACCTATTAATCACCGACTACATATATTCGCTGCACACACCCTTTAAATCGTGAAAGACCTTTTACAAGATTAAAAGAACGAATGAGAAGCAATAAGGTATATCATTAAAAAGCTAAAAAACTAAAAATACCATAAACGCATCTTAATAATCTAAAAGGTGGTACATTTATGATTATAAATTATTTAGACATATTTCTCGGATTAGCTGTCGCACCAAGAACTACATTTAGTAATAAAATTGGAAGTTGTAAATAACTTTCTCGAAACATTCGAACATATGGCATTATGTACGTTGACAATGCAAAAATTAAATTTTGCAGGGGATTTTTTTTATTCTTGTTCATATGTTAATACGCCTAGGCAAACATGTACTAATCAGTGCTGGGAAAACAATGAGCCAAAAAACTTTGGCTCATTTTTTCCCCCAAAACATAAAAAAAGAAAGGGGGCTTCAGATAAAGGGCATAAGAATTCAAAAAAAGCCCTTATTAAGAAAAGGGGCAAAAAAACCCCACAAAAAGTGGCTCTTAAAAAGAGCCCCAAAAAGCCCATTTTATGTTTTCTTTATAATAATTTCGAAAAATTTTGATTTTTTCTTTATAATAATGATTGGTGGGTTATTTTTTCTTAAAGCTCCTAGGAGTTTTTTTTTAAAAAAGGGGCTTTTTTAAACACCCACGAGTTTGTGGGCATTTGGAAAAAAAAACTCAAAAACTTGCTAAAAAAAGCCCATTTAGTTTTTTTTACCAGCCCTGGTACTAATCATAACAATTAGCGATATTTTTGTATTATCTTGAATTAATAAAACCCAGATATTTGATAATAATGAGGCATTTATGGCTATATTAATTATTGTTTCGCAAATTGTGTAAATTCTCTAGGATTCCGCAGTTAATACGCCGTAGCAAGGTAACTATTAATATTTTTAACCTTTTACAGTTAAAGGTATTAATTTTAATAACTTTTATCAGATATATATTCAAAAAATTTGGGACATTCTTCAATCAAACAATCCATTGTAGCCAAGTTGCCTTGACGAGTAGCACAAACTTGGAAGCCATTTTGAGCTGTTTACGAACACATCATGCGAATCTTCCAATAATTTATTTTAATACTTAATTTTCTTTTTTATGGTATATGCATCAGTGTACAGGGCGATATTTCTGGTGCGGCCAGCCCGACACATTTTTTCGGCCCAATCTGGCCTGACCCGAAGTCAAAAATGAGGCCCAAAAATTCTATATTACTGACATACTGACTATAAAATTTATTGGCTATGAAATTATCAATCAATTACAATGTGTCGAAATAATAACCTTTATCATGTGGATATTCGAAATCGATGGAAAATTTAAATTAATAGATGTTTTTGGTGACTGTGCTTAATGTCCTATTTCACCTTATTGTGTCATTTTTTAACATTCATTGTAAAAATTCATTATAAAAAATGAGACTCGCAGGATTTGAATCTGATTTTCGACGATATCTAAATCAGATTCTAGATAAATAATTCATTTTTATTTTCAAAATCAAACTTAAGGAGGAAAAAAATCGCCTATATAAATTTTTTATAATATGTCCTTATATGATATGCCTTCCAAAAAACTTTTATTTATTTTCAATTAAATTTTAAAACATAAATCCGTTTTGTAAAATTTCTCAATAATTGTCCATAGTATATCAAACATTGCCCCAATATTGGTAGGCGCCCCCAAGCATTGCTTAAGTTGCCTATATGGAAAGACCGGCCTTGATTTTAATGATTATAAAAAGTTTTTCTAAAACGTGATTTTTTCTTGAAAGATTTTAATATCAGACGCATGTAAACTGTATTTTATGTTACATGCTTTTACCGAATACGATCGAATTATAAACAGGTAAGGCCATGTCCATCAATGAATATAGAAACAATTATCGCATATAAATGCAATTTTGCATGGTGCCATTGGTATCGCAAAAACTCCGATGATATATAGGAAATTCCAATGTTTTTTATTTTTCGAAAAAAACAAACCATTTAAAAGACACGGCCACAAGCTCCTAGAATGGTGCTCGATAAATAGGCTCAGCCCCTCATTCAATTTCATTTGATTTAATTATATTTTTACTTTCCATTTTATATTTTAATATAAGCTACCTCTAGTTTTACATTATTATATAGGCCGGCAATCCGACTAGAGGTTTTCTATATAAGTGATATTAGGTGCGCCGGAGGAGACGACAAAATTCAAGTGAAAAAAAACTATGATAATGGAGAAATATTTCCCATGATATCCTCAACTCATATACATTTTCCGAAGTTTCTTTCACCTTCGGATATTTTCTTAGGTATTTATCAAAAAAATGTCAAATCGTGAAAACTAATTTTGCAACTTGGAGATTACCTCAAGGAAAAAAATTAAAATAATTTACTTTGCATATTAAAATCACTTGTAACTTATATATTATATATAAGATAATGATAAATATTTTTAAATATTCCAAGCTTCACCAATCTTTAGTTATACAGATTTGGCACCCTAACCATAATAGGACATAAATTATCGGTTTTGAATAAAAATATAATTTGAAGTTTGAATTTAGCTGTTTTAAATATATAACTTTTTTTTAAATATATTTTTTTACAAACTTTTTTTGAAAATTTTAATGTTTTTAGAGGGCTTGGAAACGGATCTTAAAATAATCACTAAGATGGCAGGTATGGTCTCTAAAGTTAGCTCATCGGTCTTAAAAACTGATCTGTTGAGTTTAACAATGTCTATCGCAGATTTAAGCGTTTTTCAGTTAATAACAGTTTTAGGTTATTATCGGGGGAAGAAATGCTTTAATGGCCTACGCCTGTGTGCACCATAAAAAACTATATATATGCCGTTGAAAGATGTTTTTCATTTTGCCCCTTTTGCTTTACAGCAAAATTTTTATCAAACAAACAAAATTAGCCAATATTTAGAGTTATACTTTATATATAGAGTCATGAATAACTTCTAAAGAAAAAAAATTTTTTTTTGTTGTACGCTTTATCATCAGCAAGAGGCTTGTCTGGTAAGCACTTGTATTAAACTTCGAGATGTAGCGTGTAGCTAGAACTATTCTACGCAATGTCGTTAATGAAGAGACATATTGGCGTCATTTTCAAGTACTTGTGTATTAATTAACATGTAAATCGTATCTTTAAACTTTGGTTATATACCTTTGAGTCCTTCTCCCAATTAGGTCGGCATTGCGATTGAAACTTAATTTCGTTGCTAAAAAACAATTTTAAGGTAGCATGATAGATTTGCAATGTCTCCAAGGCTTTAATATTTTTACAGTGTTGACTAATATAATTACTTATGTAAATATTTAAGACTTTTCATTGATAACTTGAACTTAAGTCAAACTACAATGGAGGTATTTTTAGTATAAAATCACAACCTAACAATTAAAATTAGCCAAGCCTTCTTTATATACTGTTAATTAAAGAAACAGAAATCTATTTGAATTTACTAACTTTCTAAAATTAGTTGCTACGGATCTGGTAACGAACTACATTTTAAAAAAGGTTTTTATTCGGTAATGTTTAGAAGTGTAGGAAAATGTATTGTTAGGCATTATGGCTGCGGCAAGATATTTTTATGTCTGAGGGGCGCCAAAAGAATCTCTGGTGTCCCCTATCTGTCACGGACCGGCCCTAATTGAAATCTATTTAATATATTATTTAATTAAATATAAAGCTAGGAAGGGTAATCGTAAGGACCAGAGACTGTTTTATTAGGAGTTAGGTTCGTTAATACGAATTTCCTTTTTTTTTTCTTGTTAATTTTATGGCGTGATAATTTTCAGCTAAAAAAGCTATTGAGATTTAAGATTTATTCGCAGAGACTTTCAATAAATTGCGAATCAAAATAGTTATGAGTTGGTATATGCTTTGACTAGTCTTTTAATTTTAAACGTTTTTTCTCTGTGATAACCGTGATAGATGTATGACACGAGTTTAGGTCAAAGGTACGTATATTTCGATTAAAATCGCACTAATGTGTGAAATATTAAGAATTAAATTTGTCGGCAGTTCAACAATTACGTTTTAGAAAGTATAATATGTTTTTCATGTCAAAGAGGTTAGCCACCAGAGGGTTGGGTGAGGCCATATAAAAGATGTGTATAAAGAAGGCTTTTATTATATGAGTTTAAGTGAGTAATGGTGTGGCTAAATTCAAGATTCAATTATAGGTTTGCTTGGCCTGACAAGGAGAAAAACTAAGTAGGTAGGGTTTAGTCGATATAAGGTGCCTATTATCGCATTTTAAACATGTAAAGGCATAATGCATTTTATTTTCTTGCGCCATATAATGTAAGCACACATAAAGCCATCCAGGATTTTAGAAAGAGGGGGGTGAGGGATACGCAAATTTTTTTTTGTCGCCTTCGGCGCAAGCGCAAAATAGGGCACTTAAAGTTGGTTAAAAATTTGTTTTCTAAATAACATTTTGCACTATTTATTACATTGAAAATGTGCGCGGAGGGGCATATTAAAAACGAAAAAATAATTATTTCTAAATGAATGATATATCATTAAAAATTTTTCAGAAAACCCACATGTTTTGGTACCGCACTAAATTTCCCAATCTTTAACGTTGATGTTGCGTAAATATCAATGTCAGAAGCGTGAATTTTATGAAAACATAAAAGAATGCATCCCCATGATGGCCTAATCTCATATATATTTTTCGTTTTTCTTAGTTTCTTCCGTCTTTGGCTCCTTAGATTTATAACGAAAAAAGACATTTTTTGACCAAATTCACAGATCTAAATATACCCTTAAGAAAAAATTCAAAAATCTTTTTTGCATATAAATATCCCTTGTTACTTATATTTTGAATCACAAATAATAAAAAATAAATTTTATTAATATATCAAGCTCTTACATCGGCATAGATAATACAAAATATTTCGCGTCCAAACTTAAATACGACACGATATATTATCGGTTTTAAATGAAAATATTATTTGATTGAATTTAAGAGTTTAACTATTGTGAATTAGCAAAAATAAAATTTTAATTTATTTTTGTTTTTGAATCTTTTTTGGTTTTTTGACCTTTTTTCTAAAATTTTCAATTTTATAACTGACTAACTAAGTTTGATTAGGAAAAACGGTAAACGGATTTGATATTCCCTAAGATGGCAGGTTTGATCTCTGTAGTTATAACTCATAACTCTCAAAAAATTGTTGACCTGTGTTATAAAAATTTGTGAGGTTCTTTTTTGAGTAAAAATATCAAAATGAAAGATTTTGTTGCAAGAATAATATATGTTAATATAAATAGCCTTTTTTATTTTAATGAAAAAAAAAATGTTGATAAATTAGGGCTTTTAACATGGTTAAAATTTAATTATCCAAATTTTTCCTTATCGTCATTGAAGTCATCATGGGAATTTATGCCTGGCAACATTTTCAATGTTTTATGTATATTACGAACGCACTAAATTCTCTTTATCAATAAAAAAAATAATAAAAATGTTTAAAATTTAAGTCAGCCTATGTCAACCTAAAGTAGGCCCGGATCTAGATGAATCGAGGCGCACAAACCGCGCCATAAACGAGCATGCATCTCGAAACGGCGCATTTCACGGACCGTAAAGTGTCCCCGGTAAAGCCGAAGGCGCGTGATAGGGCGCTGGAGGTGACAAAAAACTACAGCGCTTGTATTAACAACTTGAATAATATAATAGCTGGCGAATTAATGAGGTATTCCAATCATTAATTTATTTGCCATTACAGCATTAAAGAACAAAATTATTAAACATTTTCATTTATTAAAATAATAATTTTAAATTAGACAAAATATAAAAAAAACCCTTGTAACTTATATCATCTCAAATAATAAGAAATAAATTTTTTTAAAACAAGCTCTACATCAGCTTTTAGATAATACATAATATTTCGCGTCCAAACTTAAATACGACACGATATATTTTCGGTTTTTAATAAAATATTATTTGAATTCCCTAGGATAGCTGGTTTGATCTCTATAGTTAGCTCATAACTCTCCAAAATGTTGACCTGTGTTAAAGGCTTTTACATATTAGAAATTATATGTGTATAATTTTGAAGATCAAAACTTTGTGTTTTTATGATCACTAGAGGGTTTGTTATTGAAATTAAATAAATTATTGTGGATCAACATATTTAGAATTATAGATTATTTGTAAAATGTTAAAAAAATATGGAGAATTTAGGCCAAAAAATATATAACTTTTAGATGGGAATATAAGACAAAATATGGAAAATGATGTGTGTATTTGGAGGTATAGAGTTGGTGGGTCAAATAGGAAGAAACAATAGAGCGAATAAATATAGGCAAAATGAACAACTGGTGCTGGAAGCAGGCCTGGGAAACAGGCCCGATTCTAGCTTTTCCATTTTAGGGGGGCAAAAAAAACTCGTGGGGGGGCAGAAAAAATTTTTTTGCCGCCTTCGGCGGCAAAATTGGCCGTGACCTTCGGTCACGGCAAAAAATATACATGTACAACAATAGAATCCATGTTCAAAATTTTTTAACAAATTAATAGTAATTTATTATATTCTTAATTAAAAAAATGAGTTTTTAAATTGAATATTTGAATTAAAATTAATTGTTTTCACTAAAATCAATTGCTTAAGATATGAGATTTGAATTAATTGTAAGTATTTTTTTTTATTTGAATTGCGCATGAAAATTAAAAATATGATATATATGAATAATTAAAATGAATTATATAAAACTTTGGATTTTAGAAAATGAAGAGTGAAATAAGATTGATTATCATGAAAACAAAATGTATAAGTATGCTAATATGGAAGAATATATATGAAAAAACACTGGTTATATATAACTAGTTATTAATATTAGGGTAAAAAATTAAATAAAACATAGACATAAAAGTTAAATGCGCATAAAAAAAGTTTGCAACCATGTTTAAATAGTAAGCAATAATTAGCTGATTATGAGCAGTGTATTGTATTGATCAAACTATTTTTTCTTAGAGGATTTTAATTAAATTACAATATTCATAAAAATTCAACGCCCCTGGTTAATGGTTTTTCGTGTTCTAAAAGAACCAAATCACCTTTAGGCAGAACTACTTGTCAACCGTTATTATTAAAGAAGAAAATGTGGCCTCACAACTCGACGTTGAAGAGCCAATTAACAAACTTATAGAAAAAATGATAAATAGATTAGAAAACGCATCATTGTAATCATATAAAAATTTAACAAAATCATTAGTAAAACATTCTTTGTAATTATTAAGTTTCTTATTAAAAAAATTTTTGGCTACGTCAATTTCTTTAGATAATGAATTTTTATCAATATTACTATTTTTTAAAAGAGGCTCTAATTTATTTATATCTAAAATAAAGGTTAATCAAATTTATAAAGGGAATCTAAAGATTTTAAACAACTATTATCGGTAAAAAATCTATTATCAAAATATAAATAAATCAATAATATTAAAAGAAATGCTTTTTACTTCATCATTAATATTTAAAATATTTTCAAACTTATGAGTAGAAAATAAATAAAAATCAGAAAAATCTTTAGGTTTAGTTTTTCTTTTATCCATAGATAAATTATTGTCATAAAAAAAAATATTAATATCAAAACAATTTTTGAATAATTCTTCAAATGTATTTTTATTTCTTAATTGTTTAATTTCTAATAAACAATGGTGTATTAAATCAGAAGTTTTCGAAACATAAATCGTTCTGCATTGAAATTGATCTATAATTATTTTTTTCAATTAAATACAAAAAAATAATTAGATGATTATAAATATGGTCAAAAAACCCCGATTCGGCCCTGTAACCTGAAGATATAAAAGTTTTTTATTTTTAATTTTTAAAAAAATATTAAATATTTTTTGTGCAATTTTTAAAAAAAAACAATGGCAGGTAGTGACCACACCACCAATAAGGCAACAGCCGGTATGGTCCCATTCACTAACTACCTTGATTGCATCATGTTGGAAAAATTTATGAAGGGAAAAAAAATTATCAAAAAAATCTTTCCCTTCACTTAAAATAAGACAATCTTTTACAACAAGATGCAATCGGTGGTTAAAGCAGTGAATATACGGGACATGGTGTCCAGCTATTTTGCTTAAAAATACTTGAACACCATTTTTTTCGCGGGCATTACGTTCGCCCCATCGTAGCATTGTGCGATCAGGTTCTTTGGTTCTAGATTATATTCTAACAAAAGATTGTTGTTAACTGAGAAAATTTTTTAGGCATCAGATTTATGAATTGGTTTCACAAATATAAAGCTTTCTGTAAAATCAAATTTTTCTATATATATCTGTTAGTTTGATCTCTCTTGCGGATGAGAAGTATTAATGAATAAAAACAATTAAAAAAAGTAAATATTTTTAAGATAATATTTTTTAGATATTTTTGACGGAGCAAATTTAATTATATTATGTGGAAAAAATAAAATTACTATGTATTTTTGGGGGGGCAAATTCAATTTTTTTTTGGGGGGGCAAACATAAAATTACTATGTATTTGGGGGGGGGGGGCAAATTCAATTATTTTTTTTTGGGGGGGGGGGCACTGCCCCCCCAAAAGGGGTCTAGAATCGTGCCTGCTGGGAAATTATAAAGCCAGCCCTTAAAAAGGATTTTTTAGTGGCAAAAGTTTGTAAGGGGCTTTTCTAAGAATCAATAAACCGAATAAATATAGGCAAAATGACAACTGGTGTTGGAAGCAGGCCTAGGAAATAATAAAGTCAGCCCTCAAAGGGGATTTTTTAGTGGCAAAACTTGTGAAAAGGGGCCTTTTTAAGAATCTTCAGAATCACATTCTAACTTCAAAATAAAAAACCAAGGCTTTTTCTCCATTTTTAGGGTGCTTTGGTGTTAAAATTTAAAATTACTATGAGCTTCCCCCCCCCCCCTTTGGAATAGAGTTTTAGCATTGGCTGGAAGGTAAAAGCGGGTGCACGAAAAGGAAGAAATAAAATGAAATAATATTGTATTTATAAAATGTAATTTTAGAGGTGGAAGCGCTTAACTTTTAAAAATTTATTGAGCGATGAAAGACTTTGTGTTGGTTAAAAAGAAGGTTCAAAAATAGGCCCCGGAATTTTCAAACAAAATTTTATATCGCAAGCTATAAATTTTTACTTTAAAATTATAAATAAAATAAAAAATTTAAAAGAAATACCTTTTATCGCGTAATAATAAATTTATAATTTTTATTATAATTTTTAGTGTTAACAATATTAAAAAAAAAATAAGGCAAAGATGTTAAAAAATCCACGGCCCTTAATTCTATTTTTTATTAACCCGACACTCCGACCCATTTTAAACTTTGGCCTAGCTTAGTGCGTTTTTATGTTGGCCGGCCGGGCCTTAGGGTCCCGACTTTGATCCCTAGTTCTTACGGACGGCGGCACATCTTACATTTGTAATTATGAAATATTCATTACTATTTTTGTGAATTTTCTTAAATTTATAATTAACAAATTAGTTAGTTTGGTGTAAGCCTAACAAAATTTGTTTAAATATTAAAAGTTGTGATGGGTCCCACAGCCGTCGCCAAGAGTTCAGAAAAGGAGTAGCGAGGCCGGGGGCACACCAGAAATTGATTGCTTCTATATAATTTCACTTAAAGTTATTGTAGAAGTGTTTAAAATTTTATACCACTTTGCACTAGTAATATTTTATTTGTTTGGTTTATATTAGACGTTTGTTGTGAGTCTTAGCAACTTAGTCAATTCATGTTTCTCTAAATACAATAGTTGTATTGACACTACCATACGAAGCGGCTCAGCAGTCATTCTGCGGGTATAAATAGTTTCGAAAACAAAAGATTCTTAATAACGCCTGGGGTAATCAATGGCAAAATCATATTAAAAAAGGATTATAAACAAAACAGCTATTAGCAAAACAACGACCCTACATGCCCCAATTATGCGCAAAAAATTAGCTATTACACGTGTCCCGCCAAATGACGGGTATGCTCCAAATGGAAAATGAAAGGCAAATGTCGGTTTGCAACCACTATCAGAACCGTCGAAACGATTATTTTCAACATATGTGTCAATGTCAGGCTTCCTTACATCAAAATAATCATTGTAATTGTAACGCGCATGCATAACGATACTGGACTCGATGTTTTTCTCATAAACAGGGCGCAGTGGAGAAAAATAGGAGCTATTAAAGAACACCTCCATAACATCCGGTGGCCACAACAAGGTATCACTAATCTAAGGTCGATTTTCTAGACCGATCATAAGCCATCGCTGAAAAATACGAGATTCAAGAAACGAGTTTGAAAAGAAATGTAGAAAGCACTATTATTTAATTTAATTTGATGCAACTGACATTATTAAACAATTATATTTTTATTAAAGTGACCTGTTTTGATTACACAGGTCAACAAATTTTTGAGAGTTAGGAGCTAATTTCAGGAGCAGACCTGCCATTTCATTGATTTTCATATCCATTTGTATTGCGTAAAATGGCAAGTCTTTTTATAAACAAGTAGATTAAAAAGAGTTTTCATTTAATTGTTTGTTTATTTTATGGATAATATTTTGTATAAGCCTTTTTGTTGTGTTAATTAATGTTTATCGTTCGTTTTACTCGTTTTGTTTTTTATAGATTGTTTTTTTAATGTAATAATTAAAACGTGAAGCTTAAAATTGAATTTAACAAATTTATTTTATTAACATTTGTAATTAATTAAAGAAACATTTATGCAAAAGCTATTTTTTTGAATTTTTAGCGAGTGGGTCATAACTAGATTTTTATAAAAATTAATGCGTTTTTTGCATGACAATCATAGGATGTCTGCCAAAAAATGATAGAGTCCAAAATTTTATTAAAATTAAATAATTTTTTTAATTTTAATTTTTTTAGACATAAGTGGGATATGTCCGCCAAGGGGTCTAATCTAAATTTAAGAAAAATTGATGCGTCTAAGGTTTATTTTAAAAAATTTTGATTTTTGTTTTGATAACCGTGGGTTGTATGTTATAAAATAAATGCTTCCAACGTTTAATTTTAATTATTTAATATTTTTTATTTAAATTTTAAATTTTTTGGACAAATTCAAGTGTGTTGTATCTGCAAAGGGTTTTAAACTAATTTTTGGAAAAAATGCGTCCAATTTTTAAAAATCTAATATTTTTTTGGAGTGGGTGTGCGTGCCATTAAGTGGATGCGTACTAAGTTTAATTTAAAAACTCAATAATTTTTTTAAAATTCTGACTTTTATTGACGAATAATGGATGTGTCCGCCAAGTGGTCTAAACTAGATTTAAAAAAAAATCCGACCAAGATTTGTTTTTTGACAAATTCAAGTGGAAAGGATGTCCGCCAAGAAATCAAAACTAAATTATAAAAATTTATGGAATATCTTTTGTTTTAGGTTGCATAAAGGGGATGCGAATAAAGTTTATTCTAAAAAAATTGGAATTTTTTTGACAACCGTGGATTTTTGTCATTAAGTGGATACGTTCGAGATTTAATTTAACTTAATAATTTTTTTAAATCTTTAAAATTTATTGACAAATTCAAGTATGATGTCCGCCAAGGGGTCTAAACTAGATTTTGAAAAAAATCGATGTGTCCAAGGTTTATTTTGATAATCTCATATTTTTTTTGAAAAATTTTTATTTTTTTTGACAACCTTAAGTGTTTCTTGTGTGTCAAAAAAAGAATGCGCCCAATAATTAATTGTAAATTGTTTTATTTTGTTTTTTTTCTGACGAATTCTGTGATGTGTCTGCCAAAGGTCTACTAGATTTTGGTAAAAATCAATGCATTATGTTGGAGCGGTTCGTCCATGGTTTAATTAACATTTATTAAATTTTGAATATTTTTGACAAATTTAACCGTGGTATGTGACCACATGAAGGTCTAACGTAAAAGAATAGATGCGCCCAAGGTCCATTTTATATTTTAAAAGTTTGGATTTCAAACACATTCTAAGGGTAATAAAACTAAAAAAACTATTATATGAAAAAACAAGAATTTATAGAAACATTTTCAACGGCATACATACTTAAGATTTAATAACTATTTATAATTAAAACACTCAAATTTAAACCAGTTTAACCTCTCAATTTAGATTTCCAGTCTCAGCTTAATTTAAATATCAGCCTTCCAAAACTAATTGATTAAAAAAAATTAAATTTACAACAAAATTTGCAAATTTTTTTTAAGTTTCCACTTTGGTAGGTAAATACTATAAAAAAATTATAAATATATGTCGTTAAACGATCTAAAAAATTTAGAATACGCTTTGGGCACTCGGGCAGACACGTCAAAAACTTGACATTATTTTTAGATCCCTTGGCGGAAACATCCCACTTGAATTTGTAACTAAAATTACTTCAAATTTAACTTCACAGGTCAACAAATATCAATGTCAGAAACGTGAATTTTATAAAAACATAAAAGAATGCATCCCCATGATGGCCTGATCTCATATATATTTTTTGTTTTTCTTAGTTTCTTCCGTCTTTGGCTCCTTAGATCCGTCTATAACGAAAAATGGCCTTTTTTGGCCAAATTGACAGTCTAAATATACCCTAAGAAGAAAAAATTTTAAAATCTTTTATGCATATAAAAATTCCTCGTAATTTATATTTTTAATTACAAATAATGAAAAATAAATTTAAATAATATATCAAGCTCTTACATCGGCATTTAGAAAATACAAAATATTTCGCGTCCAAACTTAAATACAATACTATATATTATCCGTTTTTAATGAAAATGTTATTTAAAGTTTGAATGTAACAGTTTAAATATTGTGAATATGCAAAAATAAAATTTCAATTTATTTTTGTTTTGAATCTTATTTCGTTTTTTAAACTTTTTTCCTAAAATTTTCAATGTTTATAACTGATTAACTAAGTTTGATTAGGAAAAACGGTAAACGGATTTGATATTCCCTAAGATGGCAAGTTTGATCTCTGTAGTTAATTCATACTCTCAAAAAATTGTTGACCTGTGACGCATCCACTTTATAACACATAACGGTTGTCAAAAAAAATCAAAATTTAAAAATTCTAGGAAAAAAAAATTTAACGCATCTATTTTTTTCAAAATCTAGTTTCTTGAATTTAAAATTGTTAAATTAGCTAAACTGTTAAATTTAAAATTCAAATTATATTTTTATTAAAAACCGATAACACTGGACAACAAAATTTGGACGACCTCAAGTATCATTTATGGCAACTATTGTTTTTGGTGCTAACCACGAATATGAAATCAGAATTTTAGCCAATGCCTCAGATTTTCAGTTATTCAGTGTCAAAGTTGAGATTTTTCTATTTTTCAGGTATTTTGGGCTTCTATATCATAAAGCGTAAGGGTAGTAACAAAAGTTTAAAAACATATTTATATTACCAAAACATTCATTATTAAGGTAAGGCGTTTAAATTTTTTTAATATTTAACTTTTTTAATTTTTTAATTTTTATAAAATTAGTGGTTTTCGTCATAAAATCCGTTTTTTGATCTTATCTATATTATTAAAAATGAAATTTTCGAGGTTTTTTGTTTACCGTTCAAAATCCACGAAAAAAAAAATCGTTTGTGTAAAAGGTGTCTAAGATGGCAAATTTTTTGTTTTTATCCACGAGGTGTGCATTTATTATTAAAACGAAAAAAACGTTTTACGACCAAAATAATTGGAAAATATTTTTGAAATTTTTACTCTATATGTATATTCCTATTAATGCACGTGAAAAATTTCAGACCTCTAGCTACTTCCGTTATATTAGAAATGAAAATCCCGAGTTTTGGTGATTACCGTTCAAAATCGACGAAAAAAAATCGTTTGTGTAAAATGTGTCTGGGAATGCCAATTTTTAGTTTTTATCTACGAGGTGCGCATATTTTTTTATTAAAATATAAAAAACGTTTTACGACCAAAATAATTGGAAAATATTTTTGAAATTTTCACTCTATATCAAGTATATTCCTATTAATTCACATGAAAAATTTTAGACCTCTAGCTACTTCCGTTATCTATATTATTAGAAATGAATTCGAGTATTAGTGATTACCGTTCAAAATCGACGAAAAAAAAATCGTTTGTGTAAAAGGTGTCTGGGATGGCAAATTTTTTGTTTTTATCCAAGGGTGTGCATACTTAATTAAAACGAAAAAAACGTTTTACGCCCAAAATAATTAAAAAATATTTTTGAAAATTTTACTCCATATTAAGTATTATCCTATTAATGCACGTGAAAATTTTCAGACCTCTAGCTACTTCCATTATTAAGATACGATATTTTAAAACTTTTCAAAAAAATTGGGTTTTTTTACTCGAGTTCTATTATTTCAAAAGTTTGACTATAAAATACTTTCAAAGTTTAATAGCTTATTTAAGAATGTTTACTTGAAATTCGATGCAAATTTCAGCCTCTTAGAGTATATAGGAGCCGAGTTATGCATCAGGTACCGAAAGGTACATAAAACGTACATTTTAAGAAATTTCACTATAATAGCCAAGAAATATAATTAATGGTAATAAATATTCTTTTTATTTAACATGTTTATCAATATTATCTTTTATAATAATTATAGTTTTATATTTTGATATTTTTAATTTTAAATACCATATGATTTCTAAATTTCGTATGTTAGATAGACACAACCAATTTCAAATTATAGGCTAATTCCTAATAAAACGACCCAAGACCAAAGTCGTTAAAAAAAATTTTTCTAGGTCAATATTGCCTTGAAAATCCCGAATTTTCTATTAAAAATTGTCGCTCGCTTATTTTTTAGGATATTAACGTTTGAATGTCCAGAAATGACCAATTCATATCTATTATTTTTTTAGAATGAAATATTAAAATCATTGTCACCAAAGTCTGGCCAGGTACATTCTTACCTTTGTATTTTTGTAAAGTAGTTTATCTTAAATTTAAAGCTATCTCTGCATTTAGTTTTTTTTGATTAAATATTTTTGATGCTATATAGCAAATAATTTGTGATAAACACTATAAATAGCACTTAAAATTACTGTATATTTAACTTTTTGTCAGAAAATATAAATTATTGTAATTTTTATTTCCATCTTTCATCTTCATTAAAGCAAAAGTACTGGAAATAACTTAAATTTTACACATTATCCTTTTTATATAATAAATATTAATAAAATTATATTTAATTATTCATAGAATTTTTTTCAGTTTGATATTGATGTTTTTTAGTATAAACTTTTTATTGTAAATTTGGCCCATTTACTGCATATTATAGGTATGATTTTCATTTTAATATATAACTAGAAATTTAAAAAAAGATTAAAACAGGAGTGTTTTCAAGATATTTTATTTAAAATTTTGAATATTAGATATAATCCTATTCATTTTAAAAATATTTTTGATATTTATACCCAAATAATAACATTTTTTTCCTTTGACAAATTATTTTTCAACTGTATTCTTAAATTGCTTGCTATAATTTTATGTATCTCATCTTTCTTATCTCATTAAATTAACTAATTTGCAATTTCTTTGTTCCACTTTGTCAAAAAATATTATTGAAATTTTTATTCTTTATCAAGTATAATCCTATTAATGCACGTGAAAAATTTCAGACCTCTAGCTACTTCCATTATTAAGATACGATATTTTATAACTTTTCAAAAAATTGGGATTTTTACTCGAGTTCGATTATCTCAAAATTCTGACTATAAAATAATTTTTCTAGGTCAATATTTCCCTTTTTTGTTAAAAATTGTCGCTCGCTTATAGTTTTTAAGATATTAACGTTTGAAAGTCCAGAAATTACCATTTTTTAATGAGAAACATCAGCTTTTTAAATGAAAGTTTGTAAAATTTAGTGTAGGCTTGCTTAAACTTCGCTCAATTCAGCCAAAATTTATCAAAAACAGTGCGTATTCAAATTTTCAAACCTCAAATTCCTTAAAGTAAAGTTGAGCGACACTTTGAGTATAATAGATAAAAAAAATTTATTAATAAAGGGATAGCCCGGGCGAAGCCGGGTCACATATTCTAGTATAACTTGAAAGTAAATTGCTAATTTTAAGCTATAACCTTTTTTAGATGGTTTTTATGAGAAATCTGAATATGTCAATAGAATTTTTGAAAAATTCATAGTTTAGGAAATTTTTTAAAATTGAACTTTGGACGCAGTATTAAAAAAATTGGAGCCATTGGGAAAAAAACTAAACCCGATATCGTTATCGCAAGAAAATTTTCTACAAACCCCTCTTAAAACCGTTCATGTTGTTTTTTTGGTAGTCCAGTGTAATATATCGTGTCGTATTTAAGTTTATGCGCGAAATATTATAATCTAAATGCAGATGTGAGAGCTTGATATACTAAAAAATTTTATTTCTCATTTAATTGAGATGATTAATATAAGTAACAAGGAATTTTAATATAAAAAAAGTTTCTTGAGTTTTTCTTTTTAGGGTAATCTCGAGGTCGCAAAATTCGTCATTTTGGTCAAAAAAGGCTATTTTTTCGATATGGACGGATCTAAGGAGCCGAAGGCGGAAGAAACTACAAAATACGGAAAATATATATGAGATAAGGCCATCATGGGGATGTATGTTTTTATGTTTTCATAAATTTTTAGTTTGATGATATTTGACCTGAGTTATAAGCATCAATCAACAAATTTAAAATAAACATAAAAATCAAATATTTTAGGAAACACGGTGATATGTTTTTTTGTATTACACAAATCAACAAATTTTTGAGTGTTATGAGCTAGTTACAGATACCAAAACTGCCATCTTAAGAATTTTCAAGTCCGTTTACCGTTTTTAAACAATTAAGACAACTATGAACATTGAAAAAATGTCAAAACAAAAAAGATTTAAAAACAATAATAAATTAGATTTTTTTATATATTCACAACAGCTAAACCATTAATTTCAAACTTTAAATAATATTTCCATTAAAAACCAATAATTTATATCGTGCCCTATTTAAATCGGGATGCCAAAAATTATGAATAATTTAAATGTTAGTGTATGAGCTTAATATACTTAAAAATTTTAATTCTCAATATGAGATAAATAATATATGTTACAAGTAATAATATGAAAAAAAATTCTTAATTTTTCTATTTAGTATTCTCTAAGACAAAATTTGTCAATTTAGTCCAAAATGACCATTTTTCGAGATGGACGTAGTAAAATAGCCAAAGGGTAAAGAAACGTCGGAAAACGGAAATATATATAGGATAAAGCCAATGGGGATCATTTCATTTCTGTGCCAAAAATTTCTTTTTTTCCATTGATATTTTGCATATTTTGCGACCTGTGAAATATGGCGTGATTAAATTTTCGGCTTTAAACATCAACAAATTTTTACGACCGACCATAAATTTTGATGTCAGATAATTTAAATATTAAAATGCAATTTATATTAAACAAAAGATTGACACAAAATTCGGCCTAACTTAACTATTTTTTTAAATCTAATTTTAGGTTTGCAATATTATTG
>JAUIRJ010000356.1:0-19123 GCA_030555515.1 Acutogordius australiensis | reverse complement strand
TTTATGGGGAACACATTAAATATAGCGGTTAAATTTTTTTATATTACCTCCAAAATATGAATCGATTACAAATAACTAGCATTAAATATGTCTTAAAATATTTATAACTTACATCAAATTCCTAATTCAGTTTATTTTTAGTGCGGCGTGATGGAGGATGCGCATTTAATAAATTGTACCATTTTTGATTGCGGCTGATGCTCTTCAAAATAATTCAAAAAAAATTGAACGGTACATTAAAAAACAAGATTAAATGTTTTCTGGTCGTTTTAGGTTTTGAATATCAAAATAATTTTAAATATTTTTTTGATTTCTCTTTCACACTAGCCACCTTAATGTTAATTAAATGCGCTCAATCCTTCAAAACAACTCTTTTTCACTAGCTATAGTAATTTTATGTGGTGAGTTAAAAGAAAATTTATTTGATAAAACATTTAGAATGAAGCAAAAACATAATTCAGTTTCATAATTTACTGAGGCCTCACACAAAATAAAAGGCTTATACCGTAAGCTATTTACTGATACAATTGTTAAATGTTCGGTTATGTTTTATACACTTCAAATTAAGCAATGTTTTGAGCCTAACTATAGTAGTTGGATGGATGTTCTAGTCAACAAATCCCAAATCCGTCCATTTTTGAGAGCCCAGGCCTAAAAACGTAGATTATCGACACGAATGTTCTATGCGGGGCCTGCTGTAGAGTCAAAGGGGCAAAGCCCTAACGGATAAGCCATCATGAAGAGAACGGTTTGGAAGAAACTTCTATACCACGGTGTTTTTTAATAGTAATGAATATATAAATAAATACCTTGCTTTCATTTAAATTATTATATGCCTTATTTGTTTAAAGCGCGTTAGGTCAGTCAATTAAAAAAAATTTTTTTTGGTTCTTAAATTTTTTTTCGTAAAATTCTATTTCATAATTAAATGCCAATCATGATGATTGACTTTCCAAATTTCATGAGGATATTTTTTTTTAATTATTTTGTTTTCGTAAAATCAAACTTGCGTTTATTTAAAACGATTGCAGGCCCGATTCTAGCTTTTCCATTTTAGGGGGGCAAAAAAAACTCGTGGGGGGGCAGAAAATTTTTTGCCGCCTTCGGCGGCAAAATTGGCCGTGACCTTCGGTGGCAAAAAATATACATGTACAACAATAGAATCCATGTTCAAAATTTTTTAACAAATTAATAGTAATTATAATATTCTCAATTAAAAAAAATGACTTTATAAATTGAATATGTGAATTAAAATTATTTGTTTCCACTAAAATCAATTGTTTAAAAAGATATGAGATTTGGAAATTAATTGTAAGTATAATTTTATCATTTGGCATCATTGCGCATGAAAATTAAAAATATGATATATATGAATAATAAAAATGAATTAATAAAACTTTGGATTTTAGAAAATGAAAAGTGAAATAAAATTGATTATCATGAAAACAAACTGTATAAGTATGCTAATTTGGAAGAATATATATGAAAAAACACTTGTTATATATAACTAGTTATTAATATTAGGGTAAAAAATTAAATAAAACATGGACATAAACGTTAAATGCGCATAAAAAAATTTGCAACCATGTTAAAATAGTAAGCAATAATTAGCTGATTATGAGCAGTGTATTGTATTGATCAAACTATTTTATCTTAGAGGATTTTAATTAAATTACAATATTCATAAAAATTCAACGCCCCTAGTTAATGTTTTCGTGTTTCTAAAAGAACCAAATCACTTTTAAGCAGGTCACTACTTGTCAGCCGTTATTATCCTTCTTAAAGAAGAAAATGTGGCCTCACAACTCGACGTGGAAGAGCCAATTAACAAACTTATAGGAAAAATGTTAATTAGATTAGAAAACGCATCATTGTAATTATATAAAAATTTAACAAAATCAATAGTAACACATTCTTTGTAATTATTAAGTTTCTTATTAAAAAATTTTTTGGCTACGTCAATTTCTTTCGATAATGAATTTTTATCAATATTACTTATTTTTAAAAGAGGCTCTAATTTATTTATATCTAAAATAAAGGTTAATCAAATTTATAAAGGGAACCGAAAGATTTTAAACAACTATTATCGGTAAAAAATCTATTATCAAAAATAAATAATTCAATAATATTAAAAGAAATACTTTTTACTTCATCATTGATATTTAAAATATTTTCAAACTTATGAGTAGAAAATGAATAAAAATCAGAAAAATCTTTAGGTTTAGTTTTTCTTTTATCCATAGATAAATTATTGTCATTTAAAAAAATATTAATATCAAAACAATTTTTAAATAAATCTTCAAATGTATTTTTATTTCTTAATTGTTTAATTTCTAACAAACAATGGTGTATTAAATCAGAAGTTTTAGAAACATAAATCGTTCTGCATTGAAATTGATCTATAATTATTTTTAATAAATAAAATAATTTTTCAATTAAATGCAAAAAATTAAATAGATGATTACAAATATGGTCAAAAAACCCCGATTCGGCCCTGTGACCTGAAGATATAAAAGTTTTTTTATTTTTAATTTTTAAAAGAGTATTAAATATTTTTGTGCAATTTTTAAAAAAAAACAATGGGCAGGTAGTGACCACACCACCAATGGGGCAACAGCCGGTATGGTCCCGCATCATTTTGAAAAAATTTATGAAGGGAAGAAAAATTATCAAAAAAATCTTTCCCTTCACTTAAAATAAGACAATCTTTTACAACAAGATGCAATCGGTGGTTAAAGCAGTGAATATACGGGACATGGTGTCCAGCTATTTTGCTTAGAAATACTTGAACACCATTTTTTTTCCGGGCATTACGTTCGCCCCATCGTAGCATTGTGCGATCAGGTTCTTTGGTTCTAGATTATATTCTAACAAAAGATTGTTGTTAACTGAGAAAATTTCTTAGGCATCAGATTTATGAATTGGTTTCACAAATATAAAGCTTTTTGTAAAATCAAATTTTTCTATATATTTCTGTTAGTTTGATCTCTCTTGCGGATGAGAAGTATTAATGAATAAAAACAATTAAAAAAAGTAAATATTTTTAAGATAATATTTTTTAGATATTTTTGACGGAGCAAATTTAATTATATTATGTGGAAGAAATAAAATTACTATGTATTTTTGGGGGGGCAAATTCAATTTTTTTTGGGGGGACAAACATAAAATTACTATGTATTTTTGGGCGGGGCAAATTCAATTATTTTGGGGGGGGGGGGCAATCAAAAACTTTTGGGGGGGGGGGCACTGCCCCCCCAAAAGGGGTCTAGAATCGTGCCTGAACGATTGAGATACAGGATACATGATTTTTTTTAATTACAGTTCTCGTATGAGGATAAAATGTCTTGAAAGGTCGAAGTGAACAGAAGCTAGTTGTTTAACCAGTCTAAAAACATTTGAAAATATAAAAATGTTTACGCTAAATAATACTAGTCTCCCTGCCCCCCCATACTGATCGCCCAATTCTAGACACTAATCAAAATCATAAGGCTTTAGCAGGCACGATTCTAGACCCCTTTTGGGGGGGGCAGTGCCCCCCCCAAAAGTTTTTGATTGCCCCCCCCCCAAAAATAATTGAATTTGCCCCCCCAAAAATACATAGTAATTTTATGTTTGCCCCCCCAAAAAAAATTGAATTTGCCCCCCAAAAATACATAGTAATTTTATTTCTTCCGCATAATATAATTAAATTTGCTCCGTCAAAAATATTTAAAAAATATTATCCTAAAAATATTTACTTTTTTTAAAAGTGTTTTTATTCATTAATACTTCTTATCCGCAAGAGAGATCAAACTAACAGAAATATATAGAAAAATTTGATTTTACAGAAAGCTTTATATTTGTGAAACCAATTCATAAATCTGATGCCTAAGAAATTTTCTCAGTTAACAACAATCTTTTGTTAGAATATAATCTAGAACCAAAGAACCTGATCGCACATTGCTACGATGGGGCGAACGTAATGCCCGGGAAAACAATGGTGTTCAAGTATTTCTAAGCAAAATAGCTGGACACCATGTCCCGTATATTCACTGCTTTAACCACCGATTGCATCTTGTTGTAAAAGATTGTCTTATTTTAAGTGAAGGGAAAGATTTTTTTGATAATTTTTCTTCCCTTCATAAATTTTTTCAACCTGATGCAATCAAGGTATTTAGTGAATGCGGGACCATACCCCGGCTGTTGCCCCATTGGTGGTGTGGTCACTACCTACCCATTTTTTTTTTTAAAATTTCCACAGAAATATTTAATACTCTTTTAAAAATTAAAAATAAAAAAACTTTTATATCTTCAGGTCACAGGGCCGAATCGGGGTTTTTTGACCATATTTATAATCATCTATTTATTTTTTTGTATTTAATTGAAAAATTATTTTATTCATTAAAAATAATTATAGATCAATTTCAATGCAGAACGATTTATATTTCTAAAACTTCTGATTAAATACACCATTGTTTGTTAGAAATTAAACAATTAAGAAATAAAAATACATTTGAAGATTTATTCAAAAATTGTTTTGATATTAATTGTATAAAAGAAAAACTAAACCTAAAGATTTTTCTGATTTTTATTTATTTTCTACTAATAAGTTTGAAAATATTTTAAATATTAATGATGAAGTAAAAAGTATTTATTTTAATATTATTGATTTATTTATATTTTGATAATAGATTTTTTACCGATTATAGTTGTTTAAAATCTTTAGATTCCCTTTATAAATTTGATTAACCTTTATTTTAGATATAAATAAATTAGAACCTCTTTTAAAAATAAGTAATATTGATTAAAATTTATTATCTAAAGAAATTGACGTAGCCAAAATTTTTTTAATAAGAAACTTAATAATTACAAAGAATTTGTTACTATTGATTTTGTTAAATTTTTATATGATTACAATGATGCGTTTTCTAATCTATTTAACATTTTTCCTATAAATTTGATGGCTCTTCAACGTCGAGTTGTGAGGCCACATTTTCTTCTTTAAGAAGGACAATAACGGCTGACAGGTAGTGACCTGCTTAAAGGTGATTTGGTTCTTTTAGAACACGAAAAATCATTAACTAGGGGCGTTGAATTTTGATGAATATTGTAATTTAATTAAAATCCTCTAAAAAATAGTTTAGTCAATACAATACACTGCTCATAATCAGCTAATTATTGCTTACTATTTAACATGGTTGCAAACTTTTTTTATGCGCATTTAACGTTTATGTTCATGCATTAAATTTTTATCTTAATATTAATAACTAGTTATATATAACTAGGGTTGCCAAACGTCCTCCTTTCGGGAGGACGGCAACCTTTTTAGCGGTCCGTCCTCCCGTCCTCCTTTGAGCTGAAAATGTCCTCCTTTTTGAATAAAATAAAAAAATTTAATTTAAAATACTAAAAATCATTTCCCATACCTTATTTATCCATAAACAACTCAAAAGAAAATCAAATTTCACTTTTAAATCCCTTAAAAAAAATTAACACCAAAATTTAAATAATAGATGGCGTTTTTTAAACATAACTTATCAAAGATTTTTCAAAATCATTAAATTTTCGCATTTATCTTCAGAAAAATATTTAGCTGCTATTATTATATTTTGTAGATAAAATTGGCAATATAATTAATTAAATATTTATAATAAAATATGATTTAATAATTTTTTTCACATTCATTAAAACATTTGGTTTTTTTGATTTTCCGCCAAAAAATTTTTAAATCAATTTTGCCATCACAGAACAACCTATCTAAATTTAAGTGAAAGAAATTGATTTTAATTAATTATCACAGTGATTAGTATGTCAAGTAATTTGATATTTTTTAATTAAAATATTTTACATAACCTTAAATTATTTAATAGAAAGATTATGTACATATCAAGCCAAATGGGAGACAGAATACGATTTTCTAAAAGAAAAGAGCAGTAATATTGCATTTTGCAAATTATGCCAATCTGAAATATCAATAGTTTATAAAGAGGTTTAGCTGCTATAAGACAATGAAAAAACTGAATTACACAAGAAAAATATTAAATGTAGAAATGAAAATCAAATAATGGAACTTCACTATTTAAATTACGATAATAAAACTCTCGCCACTGAGTTGACCTATGTTTACCACTATTAAGCACCATCATTCATATAACTCCCTTGATTGCACCATAAAGTTAATTAAAAATCTTTACAAAGATTCAACTCTTATAAAAAGTATTCAAATGGGAAGGATAAAGGCAGAATATCTCGTACATTGTTTGGGAAAGCATGAGTTATATAAAATATTAGATGAAATACGCACGAACAACACATATTATTTAATTTAAATAGATGCATCAAATCATAATAATGTTAAAATATTTCCAATATGCATCCAATATTTTACACTTAAGGGTATACAAAATAAAATAATATCCTTAGAAGAAAATCCATCAGAGACATCAGAAAGTATGTCTAACATGCTTCTAAAAATCCTAAATAGTTATTATTTATCCTTAAAGCATGTAACTGCTTAAATTGCTGATAATGCATATAATAATTTTGGAATTAAAAACTCATTAAATACAAAATTGAAAGAAAGGAATTGTAATTTACTTAAGTCAAGCTGCCATGCACATATGGTGCATAATTGTGCTAAAGCATTCCTGAAAACTAAATATTGATATTGAAAATATTATTCTAAAAATATATGGCCATTTTTCAATTTCGGCAAAAAGAAGAGAGTCTCTCAAAAATTTTTGCGATGAAGTCCAAATACAATTTAAGGATATTCTTAAACATGTTGTCACAAGATGACTTAGTTTACTACCATGCATTGAACGGCCTTTAAAAGAGTGGTCTGGATTAAAAGAATATTTTACATCTCTAAAAGATTGTCCCAAGAATTGATCGTTTATTATTTATAAATGGAAATTTTGATGAAAATATCGAAATATATCTACTTTTTGCCCAACATTCGCTACAAATATTTCAAACAACCATATGTTCGTTAGAAAGCAATTCTACAACCTATGTCCATCTATGGGATATTATGATTCAGCTCCATAGTAATTTTAAAAATAGAATAAACGATCAATTTTTTGGATACAGCGTCAATAAAAAACTGGCAGATCTTGACGTTATAACTCAAACAAAACTCAAAAGAGATTTCACAGCTTTCTATAATAAGGCGTTGATGTACATAGAAAAAAGATTTGATTTTCATGAGGATAATTGGATAGCCCTCATCTCTATAAATTTAAAGAATAAATTTCCCTCGTTTGATGAAATTATGATGATAGTAAATAAACTATCTTTGATATCTATATTAGAGCTAAATATTGATGCTCACTACACAGAAATCATTCTCATTAAAGATGATTTTCTCAAATCAGCCGATGATGCAAATTTTTTTGAGGAACCCTATGCAAAACTATTATTAAGCAAACAAAGTCCCTAACATTGAAAAAATAATACGTTTTTTATTCAGTCTACCGGCAACAACTGCGTTTATAGAGCCCGTGTTCTCACTAATGAATACAAAGTGGCGCGCTGAGAGAAATCGAGAAAAAAGAGAACTTATAAAAAACGAAATAATCATATATATTAATACAGATTTACAATGCGGAGATTTTTATAATTATGCTTTTAATGATACAAAATTGTTAAAAGATGCGAAAACTTCTTATCTTAATTTTAATTGATCATGTTAATTCATAAATAATAAATAAAATGTTGTAATATTGATCTTAAAGTCATTTTTAAGCTGTTTTTTTAATTTGTCCTCCTTCGTCCTCCTTTTTGACACAGCCGTCCTCCTTTTTAACCCAAACCTGTTGGTAACCCTATATATAACCAGTGTTTTTTCATATATAATCTTCCAAATTAGCATACTTATACATTTTGTTTTCATGATAATCAATCTTATTTCATTTTTCATTTTCTAAAGTCCAAAGTTTTATATAATTCATTTTTATCATTCATATATATCATATTTTTAATTTTCATGCGCAATGATACCAAATGATAAAATTATACGTACAATTAATTCAAATCTCATATCTTTTTAAGAAAATTTTAGTGAAAACAATTAAATTTAATTCACATATTCAATTTATAAACTCATTTTTTTTTAATTTAAGAATATAATAAATTACTATTAATTTGTTAAAAAATTTTGAACATGGATACTATTGTTGTACATGTATATTTTTTGCCGTGACCGAAGGTCACGGCCAATTTTGCCGCCGAAGGCGGCAAAAAATTTTTTTCTGCCCCCCCACGAGTTTTTTTTGCCCCCCTAAAATGGAAAAGCTAGAATCGGGCCTGGGCTTTAGTAATGCATTTCACTCAAAATTTAAGTTTTCAGATTTGCAAATATAAAGGCCGTTATGCTAATACATTGTAATGCCAGAAGAAAAACGTTTCAATTTCCAAACCACGAGAAAGGTGTTATATTGGTTTAGTAAACGTTACAATTAAAGGTGCAGTTTTATTTCGTTCGTGGGTGATGAAAATCAACGGCAATATCAAGGTTTAAGATATACCAATGTCACCGACTTTTTGCATTGACGGACATCGCATCACCAAACGCAAGTCTGGGCTTGAGCAGTAGCCCACTAACAGTGTAAATCAATGGAGTACCACTGATCGCCTAATATACCTCAAACCGAGCAATTAGTTCTCTTTTCGGCACTTTTCCTCGACTCTTATGCGTCTCGCGACAAACACAACTGCCTTATATATTAACATCAACCAATGTTTCTCAAAAGGTTTTATTCTTTTTTTTTGAATTAAAACTATATACCTTAATATTTATGTGCAAAGTATTTTTATTTGACTATATTAAATTTAATTAGCGAACGTAAAAAAAAATAGTTTTAAACCTTATGATTCATGCTTTTTTTTATTATTTACACATTTAGAATGTTCAAAATTATAATAACTAATAAAAGATAATAATTAGTAGGTTAAAAGCTTCAAACAAATCCACTTAACTAATTATTTTAAAACTAACATATAACGTAAAGATTTATTTTTAATTTGTTTTTCATTTAAAGTCCAATATTACTACAACGTTTTTATTTAAAAAAACAAACAACTGGTTTAAGGTTTCCCCCATACCATTTCCCCACTTAGGGGTGCCATACCCGTTAGGGCTTTGACTCTTTAACCCGAACAAAGCAATCAATATTGCCGACGGGTTAAATAGTAAGATTTGCAGATTTGGCCTAGGCTCTTACTTTTAAACATATCGTTTAAGACCTATTGTCACTCAGAAGCTATAAAGTGGTTGCACATGTATGCTATTTTTCCGAGGAAAAAAGCTACTGTGCCCGGATTCGAACTCGCAACCTCTTGCGTCCAAGGCAGAAGGTTTGCCACTGAGCTATCTGAGCCGTATGCGTTTTGTAGCGCTGAAACGTAATCTTTGACATAAAGCCCTCATATAGGCATAGCTATAATTAAAATATTAATGCTTCTACATAGAAGAAATTTATTTGGTAAAAAATGGGCGTTAGATTTAGAATTTTCCTAGCTATCAAATTTGTATTTCAACTGCTATAAAAAAAGCCCAAGAGTCTGCCCGTATAAACAGGTCGGTGGCAAAAATTTTACTATGAGCGGCAAAAATTAGAAAGAAAAAACAATTTGGACAGCGCTAATTTCATCTCAATATTGTTAATTTTCATGAGTTCCCTTTTTGATTATTGTTTTCGTGAGTTGAAATAACTATCATTTGGGGCCCGGCAATCTCGGTCTCAGCATGATATCCTTTGAAATGACACCGACGCATTCTCCAGAATCAGCACATGTTGCAGCCTTGATAACCATGGCAATTCGAAGGCTAGTTTAAAACAACGCCCACCCTTGCCCTACAATTAAAAGAGTCGGCGTACCAGGCAGGCCTTAGCCCTTTTTAAATTTTCCATCGGAACTAGGCATTGAATTAACCACCTATACCACGAGGAAATTGAAATATTTTATAAGGGTCAAATTTTTATTTAATGTAATACGTTAAATGTTAAATTTTGGCACAAAGATATCTAGTAATCGTAAAATGTGGAATTTAAAAATGTTTCATTGAATGTTGTTGGTTTCATAATTCATCCATTCTGCTTTTACAACCCAACCACCAGGTATTCCAATTCCTCGGGAAAGTTTTGTCAACCTGTAAATTTAAAGGCAATAATATAATAATCAAACAGAAAACTAAAAAATTGGTTTAGAAAAGTAAAATACAGAGTGTAATAAATAAGAGATTTTAAAATTATAGAAAAAATTTCGCATTATGAGAATAAAAACTTTGGCGCTTTGACCATCACCGAGCCTGACAGGCTTTTGAGCCCTTAGGTAGATCTCTTATCCAAATATGTTTTTTAAAAATTTGTTCCTACCCTACATTTTAATTTTAGAAGAGTCCGCGTGTAGCGGTAATAGAAAAAAAACTACTTTTTAGTACCGATGAATTATATAACAATCGGGTTAAAACTCTAATTTTTTATTCAAAAACAGCATCAAAATCTTGGACTTAGCTTATTTGTGTCAATGTATGAGACATTAATGTTTACCAAAATTTTTTTTGTTTTACGTGATTTAAACTTTTGAAGTAGAAACAGAAGAAAAATTGCTTTAAATGATATCTAATTATTCAATTTTAAAACCCAATCAGACTAGAAAATTGAACTGGTTCAAAATTGTATCTAAAAAAACTTAACTTTTATATTTTTATTAAGGGCACGTGCAAAGTAAGTTTTTGTTTTCGGGAAATTTCTAAAATTCTAAAATTTTTAATATTTTAATTTTTTAAATTTTTTTTTTAATAATTTTTTTATTTCAGAAAAAGCATTTTATATGCATAAACTGAATTTGACAATTTTTTAAAAATTTGCGTTTTATTACAAAAATTTTTTTTTTTATAAAATACTGAAAATCTAAATTCTCGCTTTGCACGTGCCCTAACATAAATAATTAGATAATAATAATTAATGTGCTAGTTCTATTTTATTATATATTCTAATAATGATTTTTTGGATATCCTATAGTTTTAAAACGGCCTTTTGTAAAAAATAATATGATCATATTTTTCTTCTCTCATTGGAATAATTAGAAAAACCAAATCTTCTTATATTCAAATAGGATTAAATATCATTTTTTGTAATAAACAACCTTTCTAAGTAAGATTTGCCTAATAAGGATAAAAATCTTTTTTAAAATACTTTAAAAAAAAAATTTGAAAAAAAAAATTAAATTAAATTTGAACACAAACTTATCTAAAACATGCTCTTAATTCTAGCATAACTTAATTGGGAAACAAATTCCCTGAGTGCTTATTAACAACTTTTAATTTAGCAGTTTGTTAAACGCATTAAATAAATCATTGCATATTTGATAAAAGGAACAACTATCGAATACTTTTCTAATAAGCAATAAATTTGAGGTCATATTCGATACTTGCCGGCCCAAGTGCCGGCCCGCAAAACAGATCGGGTTGACCAAAAATTTAGAATGAGCGGCAGGCCGTTGTTAATAAGAAAATAAAGTTACGGGCCCAAGAAAGGCCAGAGATATTTTGAATTTCATGTCCTACTTTCTTTTAATTACAGATAAGGCTATCATAATGCCCTCTTTTAGGTTATAAACTTATTTTTTTTTGGCATTCATATTTGTTGATCTGTGTAACTAAAAATATTTCAAAAATTTATAGTTTGCCACAAAATAATGTTGAACCGTATTTTGAAATTCGGGCCGGGGCATATCAAACATAAAAGGCCAAGCGCAGGTCTAGGAAAGCCAGGTTGGGCCTTAGTTAAAATTATATTAGCTGAGCGGGTCATAACACCACGGCTCAATAAATAATAAAAAATTATGGCCCGATTATTTCAGCTTATTCTTCATGATTGCAATATTGGATTACCGTTTAACAGATTCCGACACCTAAAATAAATGCAAGTCCTAGATTATAGTTTATTAATTAGAAGCATTCACTTGTTTTAAAATTTAAAAAAACAGATTTTTATTTTTTTTTTTAATTTTTTTAAAAAAATTTTACCCCCAAAAAAAGAATAACAATTTTTAAAAATGTGATTTACTACAAAAAAAATTTTTTATAAAGTTTTTCAAAAATTTGATTGATATAGGACGCGCCCAATTAAAAAGAAATAGCGTTTAGACTAAGTTCAGCAGTGGTGCAATCAGATGTAGGTGAGATTAATACTTTGAATGCATCATTATTGAATCGGTAATATTCGGGACCGCTAAAAAAGTATGTCTGCCCATTCCTCCATTTAAAGGCAGCGTCAATCTTGGCCGGAAGTCCCTTCCAAAACTTGACGTCTTTGGGGTACCCTGGATCAACTCGTTTATTTGCCGTCCCCGAATACCGGAAGTAAAGGTGGTCTATTGAATGAATGTATGAAATAAAGTGTACTATTTACTTTAGCGATATTAATAAAAAGTTTATGTGCCAAGGAATTGATTTAGAGTTTTTTTTTGCAAAATTTAAATGGCATTTCTATTTATAAAATCAAATTTTTTGCGCGATTTATCTAATATTGGGAAAGGTCTTTATCTGATTTTTACGAAATAAATAAACCTCGGGATATATGCCCCCTTATGCATCCTATATTTCATTAAAATATATTTGAGATTATAACGATCAAATTTTTAATATTTAAGCGCGGCTCGTTTGAAACACATTCATTTTAAAAAAAACGAAATTAAAAATTTCTATTTTTTTCCTATTAATAATTATTAACTAATGTTTTATATAATCTCACATCCGAAGCTATTGTTCTAGGCAAGGGCGTAGCAAGTTGTAAAGCTAGGGGGGGGGGGGGGGGGGTTTCAAAAAAAAATTTTTGCCAAATATTAATGGAATTTTAAATGTAATTTAATTTTATATTTAATTGGTATTTAGTTTGGGGGGGGGGGGGGGGGGAATATGCACTTAAAATTTATAATTTGGGTGGGGATATGGCATGCTTGGAGGGGATTTCATCCCCAAACCCCCCCCCCCCTCTTTTACGCCAATTTCTAGGTGTTTTTTTTATCAAAATTATATCTACATCCATAATAGCTAATTTAAGACTCTTAAATATGCTAAAGTTAAAAAAAAAATTGCAAAAATTTATATCCGAATTTTTTAACTAAAGACTTTTCAACATTATGAATTCCGAATACCCCTTTCCAAATTTAATATTTGTTAAAGTGTGTGTTGAGAAAATCAACAAAAAATATCAACTACCTTTAATAAAATAGACGGCTTCATTTCCGTCCCATTGATAAACTGCGTTGATGTTAATCGGAACCCCTTGGAAACCTTTGGGGATGGGTCTGGGATAACCCAGATCTAAAACGACTCCATTATCATCCGAATACCTCCAATACCGACCTCCCTATAAACATCATTAAATATTAACTTACCCCGTTCACAATAAATTTTTTTTTCGAAATAATTTTTATAAAAATTTGTATAAAAAGGCATTTTGAAAAATATACAAGGTTATTTGCTGTACTATTTTTTTTTACAAAGTTTAAAATTGTTTTTTTTTTAAATTTTACAAATTCAACTTCACTTCAAACATTCCCTTGGGCCTGTAATATATACATTGCTATAGTTGATCAAAAATTATTGCAAGTATTTTGCCCAAATATGCAAAAGCTTTGTGTGCAATTCAAAAATAAGGGCCTCTAAAAAATTTTTACAAAAAAGCCTAATTAATATTTCTATATACCACAGGTCAACAAATATTTGAGAGTTGTAAGCAATTTACAGAGGTCAAACCTGCTATCATAGGGATTTTCAAATCCGTTTACTGTTTTGTATAATCAATAATGCTATTAACACTAGTAAAAGTGTCAAAAAAAAATTTTAATAAACTTTATTTTAAATATTTACAATTGCTAAATTGTTTAATTTATACTCCAAATAATATTTTCATTAAAAACCTATATATTGTGTCGAGTTTAAGTTTTATCTAAATGCTATTATTATAATAAGGGAATAAGGCATTAATAATAAGATATAATTTGTAGATAAGGAATTAATAAGAGGATATAGTTTGTATAGAAATAGGAACGAATACAAAATGTAATGAATTTAGATGAATAACGATCGATACTAAGATACACTGAATATGGATTAACGAATACGATGTAGGAAAGAACCGAATAAATAATTGTAAGAGGCTGTGAGGAGGTGGTTTTTAAGCAGGTACTCCTAACCCTGCATGCATCGGTGAATTTTTAGTGAATTACGGACATCAGTACGGTTAATTAAATTCACCATATCAATGTATATTACAAACTTTATTTAACATAAAGTAAAAAATCTAAAATTTAGAAATATTTAAATTTTCGGTATTAAATAATTCTTGTCAAGTCTCATTGTTAGTGATTAAAGTTTTAAGGTCTGGATTTTTGGAATGATTCATCAAAAATATTTTTATAAAAAAAATTATATTTGACTGCTAATTAATCACCTTTAAAAAATAATTATTCTTATACAATACAAACATTTTACATACCTATAATATTATTTTATTACTATTAAATCTGGTTGCAATTATTTAAATTTAAAAAGAGGCTATATCATGGCTTTCAACTGTGTGGATTCCAAACAAACCAAAATACAATTTATAATTTTTAAACAAATTTTCTTATTAGACCTAGACCAGATTTTAATTACAAGTTGTGTTTGTTCTATATTTAAGAGAAAAAGTCACAAAAATTTGACTTATATAATATCAAAGATATTTAAAATTTAAAACTGGGGTCTATAAAGACCCATCAGTGATAATCGCGGGTTTATTTATTTTTTTTTTTTAAATTTGTAAAATAGTACAATAGTGGAAAGCAGTTTTAATTAACGCATGTTTAATCGGGATGATCATACGATTAAATATAAGATTTTTTATAATGTAAATTGTGAATGGTTTTATCCCGTACAATTATTAAGCCATAGAAAATATGAGGATGTGTTAGGAGTTCGTTCACATTCAGGAAAATTCTAAAATTACCAAATTTTTAGGTTTTGCATCTACTAAAACTGTTAACCATTTCCACAATACATCTGAAGCAATATTACTGAGTTTTGAAAGTGTGTTAAATTTATCAAGAATTTCATAATAACAACATGGCTGATAGCAACTAACAACAAAATTTAAGCAACCTTAAGCATCATTTATGGCAACTATTGTTTTTGGTCACGTTTAGCGCTGATCACAAATCATAAATAAGAATTAGAGTCAATGCCTCAGACAGATAAGAATTTGTTGTTAAAAATGAGGTTTTTTAATTTTGGGTTGTTTAGGGCTTCTAGATTAAATAATATATGGATAGTGACAAAAAATTTAATATATTAAGGAAACATTAATTAATAACGTTAAGCGTTATTCCATATTATTTTTTTTGATTCTCTAAATTAAGTGGTTTTCGTCAAAAAATCCGTTTTTGATTCTAGATTAGAATGCTGGTTTTGATTAATAAATTTATTTAGATTGTTAAGAAATCTAAATATTCTAATAGATTTTATTAAAAATAAATTGTTTAAAAATTTTTGTGATTTAGACGCATTAAAAAAAAGTAGTAGAGGCAGTGGGAAAAAAACTAGGGAACGTTATAGCAAGAAATTTTTTTACAAAATAAAATATATTTGTTGTTATTTTTGTTGTTCAGTGATCAATCAATAATATTGCAAGCTCTAATAATACCGCGTTAACGTCGTGGAGCTAATGTTCTCTATAGAGAACACAAATGGTATCAATTATATCTCCCTTTATTTCGTTGGATAAAATAATTTTACTATACTGTGTGTACTAATCTCGTATATTTAACGACATCTACATCAATCAAAATTCTTCAACTAAACATTAATGGAATCTCTCAAAAAAAAGTGGAACTGAAAGCTTTCATGTTTTCCAAACACATAAAAATTACGGCTTTACAAGAAATAACATTTTTAGCCAAATATTGTTAGAATTTAATCTATTAAGTCTTACTTCACTTACTAAAATTCACTTTAATCATAACTACATATAAGACTAAAACTCAAATAATTGTTATTGGTAGATTCACCTTAAAGAAAAACAACTTTTTACGTTCGGTCCAATAAAAGGCCGTATCAAAGTCACCTGGGACCGCTTTCCATATGGTTTGAAAATCCCTTACGTCCGATATACCAGTGGCAGTAATTTCATATACATATTTATCTTAAATGTATGCACAAATTATTAAAAATTTAAAAATAGAGTTCATATAATTAATATTAAGACATATTTACAAATACACAGATATATGAAAATAAATAAATTTATAATATAGGATAAACGTAAAACATAATTTTGTAGTTATAATTAGAGAGAATTAAATTAAAAAAAAATGCAAATGCATATTCTCTTAATACACAAGAAAAAAATTATGGGAAGGGGGGCGGGGAGGGGGGGGGGGACAGGAAATGGAAACAAAAAAAAATGAAAAATAAAAAACAAGTTAAAGTTGTTATCTCTTTAATATTTTGTCAGAAATTTTATAAAGTTTTTGTTAAAAATTAATGACAAATTTTTGTTTATAAGTTTTTATAAAAGGTTGAAACGTCAAAAATTATATAAAATATATTTAGGGAAATGGCAATATAAGAAAATAGATTTTATAGTATATCTTATTAAATAAGTTAGGGTATAAATAGTAAGAGAATGATATTTTGTTTGAAAGTAAATCTCCCCAAATATAATATAGTTGACGGTATCGTCGTGTCGGTTTAGATGGTATTTGCGTAGGAATATATTTTCCAAATACAATACAGTTAAGGGTATCATCGTGTGGTTGTTAGAAATGTGCTTAGGAATACAATTTGAATCGTTACAAATATTGTTCTCAATTCGTACAAAATTAGAGTAAATAGGATTCAGACCGGACCGCAATAATTAGGGCCCGCTCGTACAATGTTTCTCAAATTTTTTAAAATTTTTAAATTGAGTAAGCCATAGTCATTACCATGAAAAGCAAACACACTTTTGTTTTGAGCCATAAAGATTGCTTTTATACGTGGTGCACGACATATTAGCTGTTTGAGGCTCGTCTGTTCTTTTTTTTGTAACGTTTTTCTGCGTGAAGCTTCAATCACAGCCTTTTTATGGGCTGCTTCACCTGTTTATGTTTTCAAACTTAATAAATAAAGACAATATGCTGCCTTTGGGCACCCAGAATATAATGCTTATAACAGCTGACATCTTTTTTGAAAAATGTGTTTTTTATATTCTCAAAATAAAATTTTTTAGATTTTTTTAAATGGTTTATTTTACACGACCAAAGAAATAGTAAAATTAAGCAAAAAAAAGAGAGGAATGTTGTACAGGTAGCTTTGAAGAAATCTTAAATTATTATTAAAGTTTGATATAATATTATTGCAAAAAAAAGTCTTTTTGATTAATATGGATGGGTGAAGGATTATACGAAGTGAGCGTTCAATCTTTTTTCAATTTTCCAAACAATTTTCAAAATTTAAATTTTTTTTTTGACAAAAAAAAACGCATTTTAACCTATAATTCGTTTATTTTTATTTGGCAATAGAAATTACTTTTAAAAAAATTAACGTTTTCTAAAAAATGTAAAAAAAAATAGAATAAAATTTTTTAGAATTTTGAATTTCTAAATTTCCCGTATAAGCCAAGTGTGTAAGCTCTCTGGATTAGCTTACATTTCATAATTTATGTCTAATTACAATTTAGAATTATTGGGTAATCGATATTTTGCAAAATATTTCATGCTATACAGCCACCCTTTTTTTAACCATTTAATTAATAAACATATATGCATAGGCCACAAGACTATTTTTTGAGGAAACCAATTTTTTCCACTTTTTCCTTTATAAAAATAGGTGAGCTCAAGCGCAATTTTTCATTTCTTGAGATGTTATAGATTAAAGCCCTAACGGGTGGGCGGCCTGACAAAAAAGAAGAGGCAGCAAGAAGGTAGTTTTTTTAGCAGGACATCAGTGCGGACAATTATACTTACCATATCAACATACCCTTTCCTCTTTTACGCACTGATCCATCTGTTCTAATTGAAAACTACTAGTGTATTTTTTGATGATCCCAATTCAGTTTTATTTATTGGTTAGCTTTGAGATCAAACGAGAAATTTTTTTAACCCCTTACCAAAATTATGAAAAAAAAATTCTTGAATTTTTTCTCTTTAGGGTATTCTCGAGGTCGCAATCTGTCAAATTTGTCAAATAGACCATTTTTTCGTATGGACGGATCTAAGGAGCCGAAGGCAGACTGAATTAAGAAATACGAAAATATATATGAGATGAGGCCACCATGGAGATCTTTTAGTTTTTAAACTTTTTTTCCTGACATTGATGTTTGTTGACCTGTGTCATAAAACATCTAAAAAGCATGCCTACTATTTTTATTTTTTGTTAGTTTGGACAAGATAATTGAAATTTTTTGGAAATTATACAATGACATACTTTTTCCGTACAACTCTTGAACCCCGTCAATATCGTCAACATCCAAATCAGGCTCGCCTGTCCACTCCTTGTAGAAAGGCGCCATGACGGATTGTTTCCGTCGTGAGTGCATGAGCCCGAGGCAGTGTCCTATTTCGTGTATGGCAACTTGCATCACGTTAGAGGTACCTTCATAATAGTTTTATACAATATGTTTCGAGCCAGTTTCTGAAATGAGCATCGATTTGGGTTGATATAAAAGAATAATTTTAAAAATTATGATCCTAGATTTATTATTAATTTTTTTAAGAGGTTTGACCTCATAAATGGAAAAATTCCTTATTTCTGTTGGAATGGAAAACTTTTTTCGTCAATTAATTGGCTTAGCTATTTGTTTATAGTTTATAGAGTAGAGATAAAACTCGGAACCCTGGCTCTGTAATACTCCTCTCCCACGGGTGGAGCCTAAATAAAAAGAAAATACGGTAGTGCCAGTATCAATAAAAAGCAATAAATTGACAATTATATAATCACACTATTGGAGAGACAATAGCACAAAGATTTTATCAAATAAAAGTATATATCCACTGATTATTGTTTTCACTTTAATACTCTACATTACCCCAATTGGGTCTAATTGTTGCCCAATTCGTTATTTAGTGAACATTTTCCTTTGCCGAAAAATTTTTATATTGAACTAAATAAATC
>JAUIRJ010000355.1:0-19185 GCA_030555515.1 Acutogordius australiensis | reverse complement strand
GTCAGCGCCCAAACGCAATATTCGGCCGGCGGAATATTGTCTGGACTTGACCTCAGCGTCCAAAGCTCATATTCCGCCGGCGGAATATAAATTGGCGTATAGTCAACGACCAAAACGCATTTTCGCCGGCGGAATATTTTCTGGACTTGAGCTCAACGCCCAAAGCTTATATTCCGCCGGAAATTTTTTGCAAAATTTAAGGGACAAACAGTAAATTTTATGTGATTAATTTTGAAATATT
Organism: Acutogordius australiensis; assembly: GCA_030555515.1. Lineage (NCBI taxonomy): Eukaryota > Metazoa > Nematomorpha > Gordioida > Gordea > Gordiidae > Acutogordius > Acutogordius australiensis. The sequence continues at coordinate 18,944 of JAUIRJ010000355.1, read as the reverse complement.
GATTAATAGATGTTTTTGATTTTTTATGCTTAGAATATGAAATGTTTAATGAATAGAGGTCATGTTGAATTTAAAATTAGGGTTAAGGGCTAAAATAGTGCTAAAAACTTAAAGATTTAAAGATTCATATTTGGACCGGTGTATTTAGAAGCGCTTTAACTGCACATTTGAAAGCGCTTAGATTTTTTTATCCTCAGAAGTGCGCTAATGTTATAAAAACCGCGCAATAATTAAGCGAAAGACTCTAAACTCCGAGGTATTTCTGTAATTTACCTGTGATTTTAAATGCACCAAAAATCCTAACTCGCAATAAAGATTCAAATGTAAGCAGGAAAAAACATACTAAGGTGCCTTAAAACGCCTAGGTGATTATGATAGCACGCAAAAGACTCCTAAATTAGTGCAAAAAAATGAATTAGGACTGCGCACAGGTGTCGAACTTTTAAGAGGACCAAAATTATAAAAAATTTACAGCTTGATTTATACAAGCCTTAATTAACCCTTTGTTAATATTAGGGCATTCCCTGCCTAGCTGGCCCTTAAAAATGTGATATAGGAATTAATGGAAGGTTTATATTTTTAGGCCGCAAATCTGCTTATATTGTGATGATTTAGTGCTTTTACCGAACTGGTAGCCTTAACTAATAAAAAAAGGTTTTTATGTGAATACTAAGTTAATTTACTAGAATCAAAAAAATGAGCTTTTATCATTTTATAAAATTTTATTTACCCCAAAGGATCAAATTTCCACACAAATGTATAATTTTAAATAGAGAAATTCAATAATAATCATAACCCTGCTCCGCTTAAAAGCCCTCTTCACTTCGCGATTTATTTTTTTCTTAAAAGATTTTACTACAATCACATTAGAGATTAAAGTCGAGAACCGAGTGGCCCCCGGCCCGTTAGGAAACAAGGGCTAAGACGGTTCAAAATAACGGGCCAAACGCACTCGGCTTTAATTTAAAAATAGAAATTACGGGCCGAGATGGGCTAAAGTTTTGAATTTCATATATTCTATTTGTTTATTAACAAGAACTAAAAACGATAAATTTATTTTCACGCGATAAATGGTTTAACTATCTATTTTTACTGTATTTTTAAAACAACACTTTTTTAGCTTGTAATTAAAAATTTTCGGGCCTCATTTTTGGATTGGATCAGGCCTTAAATTTGAAAAAACAAATTTTGGTTTTAAATGCGCGCCTTCATAAATACTCAGCGTCAAATTAATATCGTTAGGCTTAAATTTTTATGTAATTTATATTTTGCATAGAGGTTTCGCTCAAGTTTAAGATACCTCAATTCTTTACAAAATAATTGGGGCGATCTAAAATTCAGGATTCGTGCTTTTGAGCCTTCATTGGTTCCCTTTAATAACCAAAAGTTTTTAGTTATGTGAGTACGCGACTTTCAAATATTGGCTGGGAATCCAAAAAGATTGTCAAAATATACATATTAGATAAACTTTGAACTTGAAATTATATTGAGCCTACAATAATCCAACCGTATTTCTTTATTTTTAAAATGTTTTAATTCTTAATTGGTACAAAATAGGATTATTGAAATTAAAAAATTTTAAGGAAGGTCTAAAGCCGGTTCGTTAACTGGACTGAAATTGGAGATATTTAAATTATAAACCTTCCATTAATTCCAATATCGCATTTTTAAGGGCCAGCTAGGCAGGGAATGCCCTAATATTAACAAAGGGTTAAAAAAGGCTTATATAAATCTTAAAAGTTGTAATTTTTATCATTTTGGTGCTCCTAAAAGTTCGACACCTGTGCGCTGTCCTAATTCATTTTTCTGCACTATTTTAGGAGACTTTTGCGTGCTCTCAATACTACGCGTTTTAAGGCACCTTAGTGTGTTTTTTAAATACCTGCTTACATTTGAATCTTTATTGCGAGTTAGGATTCTTGGTGATTCAAGTCACAGGTACATTACAGAAATACCTCGGCGTTTTTTAGAGTCTTTCGCTTAATTTTAAAGACAAAAAAAGTGAGCGGTTTTTATCGCACTTCTGAGGGTATCTAAATAATCTAAACACTTTCAAATGTGCAGTTGAAACGCTTCTAAATACACTGGTCCAAATATGAATCTTTAAATCTTTAAGTTTTTAGCACTATTTTAGCCCTTAACCCTAATTTTAAATGCAACATGACCTTTATTCATTAATTCATATTCTAAGCATAAAAAATCAAAAACGTCTATTAATCAATATTTCAAAATTAATCACATAAAGTTCACTGTTTGTCCCTTAAATTTTGCAAAAAATTTCCGGCGGAATATAAGCTTTGGGCGTTGAACTCAAGTCCAGACAATATTCCGCCGGCGAAAATGCGTTTTGGTCGTTGACTATACGCCAATTTATATTCCGCCGGCGGAATATGAGCTTTGGACGCTGAGGTCAAGTCCAGACAATATTCCGCCGGCGGAATATTGCGTTTGGGCGCTGACATCACCTAACCATATTTCTTTATTTTTAATATGTTTTAATCTTTATTTGACCCACAAAACATATAAATTGGACCTAGGGCTTACAGCTCTAATTTAGAAGTTTTTATGAGGATACAAGATTAATTTACTAGAATCCAAAAAATGTGCTTTTCATTTTATAAAATGTTATTTACCCCTAAAAAGAATGTCAAATGTCCACACAAATGTATAATTTTAAATGAAGAAATTCGATAATATAGCATCCTGCTCCTCTTAGAAGCCCTCCACATTGCGATATATTTTTTAAATGATTTGCCTACAATCACATTAGAGATTAAAGTCGAAAACCAAAAGTCCGGCCCCGGCCCGCCAGGAAACAAGGGCCAGGACGGGTCAAAATTTATAAGGGGCTAAAAGCGGGGCTTAAATTTAAAAATGGAAATTACGTATGCTCTATTTGTAACTGTTAAAGGCCTATATTTTTACACGATAATGTAACTTTTACACTCTATTTTTAAAAGAAAACTTTTTTGAAAATTTTCGGGCCTTATTTTTATTGGAAGACCTTAAACTTGAAAAAACAAATTTTGGTGTTGACCGATCTGGCTGTTCTGCCAGAATTTGGCCCGATTTAAATGCGCGCCTTTAAAAATATTCAGTGTTAACTTAATATCGTTGCGCTTTTGAAAACTTTAGTGTAATTTATATTTTGCACGTTAGAGGTTACGCGCAAGAGATACCTCAATTCTTTACAAAATAATTGGGACGATTGGATTCAGGATTCGTGCTTTGAGCCTTCATTGGTGTGCTTTTGGTAACCAAAAGTTTATAGATTTTAGTTATGTGGGGAGTCATTTTAAATATTGGCAGGGAATCCAAAAAGATTGTTAAAATATTTATATTAGATATATTCCAAACTTGAAATTAGATTGAGCCTGTAGTCATTCAACCGTATTTCTTTATTCTTTTAAAAAATTTAATTCTTAATCGGTCCACGAAATATATATGGGACCAGAATTAAAAAAATTGTAAGTAAGGTCTAAAGCCGGTTCGTTAACTGGACTAAAATCGGAGATATACAACTTATAAACCTTCCATTAATTCCAATATTGCATTTTTAACGGCCAGATAGACAGGGAAAGCCCTAATATTAACAAAGGGTTAGATAAGGCTTATATAAATCTTAAAGTTGTAAATTTTTTATAATTTTGGTCCTCTTAAAAGTTCGACACCTGTGCGCTGTCCTAATTCATTTTTAGCACTATTTTAGGAGACTTTTGCGTGCTCTTAATATCACCTACGCGTTTTAAGGCACCTTAATGTGTTTTTTAAATACCTGCTTACATTTAAATCTTTATTGCGAGTTAAGATTGGTGCATTTTAAGTCACAGGTACATTACAGAAATATCTCGGCTTTTTTAGAGTCTTTCGCTTAATTTTAAAAACAAAAAAAATGCGCGGGTTTAATAACATTAGCGCACTTCTGAGGGTATCTAAAAAATCTAAACGCTTTCAAATGTGCAGTTAAAGCGCTTTTAAATACACCGGTCCGCGAATCTTTAAATCTTCACTATTCTAACCCTTAACCCTAATTTTAAATTCAACATGACCTCTATTCATTAAACATTTCATATTCTAAGCATAAAAAATCAAAAACGTCTAAATATAATATTTCAAAATTTATCATATAAAGTTCACTGTTTGTCCCTTAAATTATGCAAAAATTTCCGGCGGAATATAAATTTTGGGCGCTGAGGTCAAGTCTAGACAATATTCCGCCGGTGAAAATGCGTTTTGGACGTTGACTATACGCCAATTAATATTCCGCCGGAAATTATTTGCAAAATTCAAGGGACAAACAGTGAACTTTATGTGATAAATTTTGAAATATTGATTAATAGACGTTTTAGATTTTTTATGCTTAGAATATGAAATGTTTAATGAATAGAGGTCATGTTGAATTTAAAATTAGGGTTAAGGGTTAGAATAGTGAAGAATTAAAGATTCGCGGACCGGTGTATTTAAAAGCGCTTTAACTGCACATTTGAAAGCGTTTAGATTTTTTAGATACCCTCAGAAGTGCGCTAATGTTATAAAACCCGCGCATTTTTTTTGTTTTTAAAATTAAGCGAAAGACTCTAAAAAAGCCGAAATATTTCTGTAATGTACCTGTGACTTAAAAGCACCAAGAATCTTAACTCGCAATAAAGATTTAAATGTAAGCAGGTATTTAAAAAACATATTAAGGTGCCTTAAAACGCGTAGGTGATATTAAGAGCACGCAAAAGTCTCTTAAAATAGTGCAGAAAAATGAATTAGGACAGCGCACAGGTGTCGAACTTTTAGGAGGACCAAAATTATAAAAAATTTACAACTTTAAGATTTATATAAGCCTTATCTAACCCTTTGTTAATATTAGGGCATTCCCTGTCTAGCTGGCCGTTAAAAATGCAATATTGGAATTAATGGAAGGTTTATAAGTTATATATCTCCGATTTTAGTCCAGTTAACGAACCGGCTTTAGACCTTACTTACAATTTTTTTAATTCTGGTCCCATATATATTTCGTGGACCGATTAAGAATTAAATTTTTTAAAAGAATAAAGAAATACGGTTGAATGACTATAGGCTCAATCTAATTTCAAGTTTGGAATATATCTAATATAAATATTTTAACAATCTTTTTGGATTCCCTGCCAATATTTAAAATGACTCCCCACATAACTAAAATCTATAAACTTTTGGTTACCAAAAGCACACCAATGAAGGCTCAAAGCACCAATCTTGAATCCAATCGTCCCAATTATTTTGTAAAGAATTGAGGTATCTTAAACTTGCGCGTAACCTCTAACGTGCAAATATTGTCTGGACTTGACCTCAGCGTCCAAAGCTTATATTCCGCCGACGGAATATAAATTGGCGTATAGTCAACGACCAAAACGCGTTTTCGCCGGCGGAATATTGTCTGGACTTGAGCTCAACGTCCAAAGCTTTAAATTCCGCCAGAAATTTTTTGCAAAATTTAAGGGACAAACAGTGAACTTTATGTGATTAACTTTGAAATATTAAATATTAGACGTTTTGATTTTTATGCTTAGAATATGAAATGTTTAATGAATAGAGGTCATGTTGAATAATAAATTAGGGTTATGGGCTAGAATAGTGCTCAAAGCTTAAAAATTCATAGGCACACCGGTGTATTTAGAAACGCTTTAACTGCACATTTGAAAGAAAGCGCTTAGAATTTTTAGATACCCTCAGAAGTGCGCTAATTCTATAAAAACCGCGCAAATTTGTTTTTAAAATTAAGCGGAAGACTCTAAAAAACGCCGAGGTATTTCTGTAATGTACCTGTGACTTTAAATGCACCAAGAATCCTATGCAATAAAGATTCAAATGTAAGCAGGAAAAAACATACTAAGGTGCCTTAAAACGCGTAGGTGATATTGAGAGCACGCAAAAGACTCCTAAAATAGTGCAAAAAAATGAATTAGGACTGCGCACAGGTGTCGAATTTTTGGGAACACCAAAATATACAACTTTTAAGATTTATATAAGCCTTATTTAACCCTTTGTTAATATTAGGGCACTCCCTGCCTAGCTGGCCCTTAAAAATGCGATATTGGAATTAATGATTTTTTGGCGGCAACATCTGCTTATATTGTCATGATTTAGTGCTTTTACCGAATTGGTAGCCTTAACTAATAAAAAAAAAGTTTTTATGAGGATACTAAATTAATTTACTAGAATCGAAAAAATGAGCTTTCATTCTATAAAATTTTATTTACCGTAAAGGAGCAAATGTCCACACATGTATAAAAATGAAGAAATTCAATAATAATCATAGCACCCTGCTCCGCTTAAAAGCCCTCTTCACTTCGCCATTTATTTTTTTCTTAAATGATTTGCCTACTATCACATTAAAGATTAAAGTCGAGAACCGAAAGTCCTGCCCCCGGCCCGCCAGGAAACAAGGGCCAGGAAGGTTCAAAATTTATAACGGGCCAAACGCACTGGGCTTTAATTTAAAAATAGAAATTACGGGCCGAGATGGGCTAAAGTTTTGAATTTCATATGCTATATTTGTATTTTAACAAGAACTAAACGATAAATTTATTTTCACGCGATAAAGGGTATAACTATTACGCTCTATTTTTACTGGATTTTTAAAACAACACCTTTTTAGCTTGTAATTAAAAATTTTCGGGCCTTATTTTTGGATTGGGGCAGGCCTTAAATTTGAAAAAACAAATTTTGGTTCTAAATGCGCGCCTTTATAAATACTCAGCGTCAATTTAATATCGTTGCGCTTGAAAATTTTAATGTAATTTATATTTTGCACGTTAGAGGTTTCGCTCAAGTTTAAAATACCTCAATTCTTTACAAAATAATTGGGGCGATCTTAAATTCAGGATTCGTGCTTTTGAGCCTTCATTGGTTCCCTTTTAATAAACAAAAGTTTTTAGTTATGTGAGTACGCGTCTTTTCCAATATTGGCTGGGAATCCAAAAAGATTGTCTATATATTAGATATACTTTGAACTTGAAATTAGATTGAGTCTATAATAATCCAACCGTATTTCTTTATTCTTTTAAAATGTTTTAATTCTTAATTGGTACGAATTAGGAATATAAAAATTAAAAAATTGTAAGGAAGGTCTAAAGCCGGTTCGTTAACTGGACTAAAATCGGAGATATTTAACTTATAAACGTTCCATTAATTCCATTATCGCATTTTTAAGGGCCAGCTAGTCAGGGAATGCCCTAATATTAACAAAGGGTTAAATAAGGTTTATATAAATCTTAAAAGTTGTAAAATTTGTATCATTTTGGTGCTCCTAAAAGTTCGACACTTGTGCGCTGTCCTAATTCATTTTTCTGCACTATTTTAGGAGACTTTTGCGTGCTCTCAATATCACCTACGCGTTTTAAGGCACCTTAGTATGTTTTTTAAATACCTGCTTACATTTGTATCTTTATTGCGAGTTAGGATTCTTGGTGGATTCAAAGTTACAGGTACATTACAGAAATACCTCGGCGTTTTTTAGAGTTTTTCGCTTAATTTTAAAGACAAAAAAAGTGAGCGGTTTTTATAACATTAGCGCACTTCTGAGGGTATCTAAAAAATCTAAGCGCTTTCAAATGTGAAGTTAAAGCGCTTCTAAATACACCGGTTCAAATATGAATCATTAAATCTTTAAGTTTTTAGCACTATTCTAGCCCATAACCCTAATATTTCAACATAACCTCTATTTATTAAACATTTCATATTCTAAGCATAAAAATCAAAAACGTCTAATAATTAATATTTCAAAATTAATCGCATAAAGTTCACTGTTTGTCCCTTAAATTTTGCAAAAAAATTTCTGGCGGAATATAAAGCTTTGGACGTTGAGCTCAAATCCAGACAATATTCCGCCGGCGAAAATGCGTTTTGGTCGTTGACTATACGCCAATTTATATTCAGCCGGCGGAATATAAGCTTTGGACGCTGCGGTCAAGTCCAGACAATATTCCGCCGGCGGAATATTGCGTTTGGGCGCTGACAGGATCGGGATCGTGAGATATATAAATATATAATCAGCTGACCTATTGTGTACAGAAATAATAAACGCCCATATTATGTTGATAAATCCATCGTGTTAATTGTAATAAAATTAAAGTATTAAAAACACTGAAGTATGCACATAAAGGTATGATGTTCATTGGTCATTTTTCCATGTCAGCTCTCGAGGGTAGAGGACGCTTACCTTCGAGGACCGTTACCAGGACCGTTGGAGCTGATCAACTCAAGCACGGTTCTGACCGGCACACCAAAGTGGTTAACCGAGTAGTCCCAAATGGTGGGATGCTCGAGAGGCAATTAATTTTCGGCAGAAGGGGGTTGGTGACACTAAAACTATGCATCAGAAACAAAAATAATTAATATGTTAATTTTAATATTTGGTAAATAGCTATCTTTTTAAACAATAATTTTTTTTGTTTATGCAAATAACTTATTGTTATCAATATAATGATAAATATATTTGATATAAATTTTGCAAAATTTATATTAGTTAAAAATACTTTATTGTATTCAAAATTTATATTATGTTACCAATGGTATTCTAAATTTATATTACTTTTATACATTGTATTATTCGCAAAATGTTTTTTATTATGATATATTTTATTGTATTTAATATTTGTATTAATTTTTTTTGTATATTTTATTTTACTATGAGATTGTAAACACCTAAGCTGAAACATTTTCTTGTGAACAAATTTTGTTTTTTTAGAAGGGAAGGGGATAACCATTTAAAGTTATTCGACAGGCTAACAAAATGCAATTTATTTTTAAAGGCCTTTTAATTGAATTGCAGATAAGAGAGATTTTGTTAAGGCCGATGGTGTCTAGTGAGATATATAAATATATAATCAGCTGACCTGTTGTGTACAGAAATAATAAACGCCCATATTATATTGATAAATCAATCGTGTTAATTCTACAAAAAATCTCTTGGCATATTCAGATTCCTTATAAAAAACATATCTAAAAAAAGTTATTACAAAGCAATTTGCTTTCAAATTACAAATTATTTAGGATTTAAAAACGGTGTTTATGACGAAAACTACTAATTTTACAAAAATAAAAAATTAAATATTAAAAAAAAATTTCAACCCCTTACGTTATAAATGAATGTTTTCGTTATTTAGATATATTTTTAAACTTTTGTTACTACCCATAGGTTTTATGATATAGAAGCCCAAAATACCCCAAAAATTGAAAAATCTCAACTTTGACACCGAATAACTAAAAATCTGAGGCATTGGCTATAATTCTGATTTCATATTCGTGATCATCGCCAAAAACTTGACCAAAAATCATAGTTGCCATAAATGATGCTTAGGGTCGTCCAAACTTTTTTGTCCAGTGTTATTTAAAGAAATTGAGGTAGCAAAATTTTTTTAATAAAAAAAATTGAAAATTACAAAGAATGAATAACCAATTATTTTGTTAAATGTTTGATTAAAAAGATGCGTTTCCTAATCGATTTAACATGTCTATAAGTTTTTTATTTGGCTCTTCAATGTCGAAGTAAAGCCAAAATTTCCTTTAAAAAAGATATTTACTTCTAGTAGGCTGACATGTGAGTGAATTGATTTAGTTCTTCTAGGACACGAAAAATTATTAACTAAGCCGTTAAAATTTGATGATTTTATAATTTAATCAAAACAACCTCTAGCATAAAATTGTTAGATTAATACAATTAAATCAACTAATTATTACTTACTTTTTAAGACATGATTAAAAATTTTTTATTATGAGGCTTAAACGTTTATTTTCATGTTTTATTTTATTTTTTATCATAATATTAATTACTAATTATATATGACACATGCCAACATTTTGAGAGATTTAATTATAACGATCAAACCTGCCATCTCAGTGATTTTCGTATCCGTTTACCAATTTTTTTAGTTAATCAGAAACATTAAAAAATATTAAAAAAACAAAAAAAAACAAAAAAGATTTGAAAACAAATATAATTTAAATTTTTTTGCATGTTCCCACCAGCTAAACTGTTAAATTCAAACTTCAAATAATATTTATATTAAAAACCGATAATATGTCTTGACGATTGAAAATTGGACGCGAAATACTATGTACTATCTAAATGGTAATGTGGGAGATTTATATTAATAAAATTTGTTAATTTTTTGTGATGATAAATATGAGTTACAAAGGATTATTATATGAAAAAAAATTTTTTTTCCTTTTGATGTATAATAAGATCTCTCAATTAACCCAAAAATGTCATTTTTTATTATAGAAGGAATTAAGGAAATAAAGACGGAAGAAACTAAGATAAATTAACATATATAGAGACTAGGCCATCATGGGGATGCATTCTTTGTTTTCATAAAATTCACGTTACTGACATTGATATTGTTGACGTGTGTAATTAGTGATTATTCATATTCTTCCAAATTAGCAAACATATAATATGTTCTTGATAATCACTCTCATTTTACTACTCATTTTCTAGAATCCAAGGTTTTATATAATTCATTATTATCATTCATTTATATCATATTTTTAATTTTCATGCGCATTGATATCAAGTAAAAAAACTATACTTACAATCAATTTTTGAATCTCATATCTTTTTAAGCAATTGATATTAGTGGAAACAATTAATTTTAATTCACATATCAATTTATAAAAGCAATTTTTTTTTATTTAAGAATATAATAAGTTACTATTAATTAAAAATAAAAAGTTCGAACATGGATTAAATTGGTGTATATGTAAATTTTTTGACGTGACCAAAAGAGGCAAAAATATTTTTTGCCCCCTCTCCCTCCCCCCCCCCCCCACCCCTCTCACACCCCCAAATTAGAAAATCTCCTGGTTAGTAGCTTGTTATAAACAATCAAAGGTAAATTATGAATTCGAGGCGCAGCTTAATTGTATTTTATATCATAAAACAATATTTTTTTTTATAAAATGAATTAAAATATTTAATAATTATGTATTTATTTAGATTATAACTAATTTGGTAAAATTAGTGTGTTTTTATATTTCTAGTGGCAAAAATCCTTAATTTTGTTTTCAAAATTTTGTGAAATATGTGTACAAAAAAAAAATTACTAAACAAAGGTAATTTTTTTTTCCGGATTAAATATGGAATGTGGTTCAGCTGTGATGGTGAAATATGATTATATAGGCTAACTAATGATTATTATAATATACTTTATTAATCTGTCTAGATTATAAAGCTTTCATAGGTGCATTTGCAAACCAAAAAGGGGTCGTCTATATCCAAGCCTCCCCCCCCCCCCCCCGCTACATAAAAATTCTTAAGAAAATTTAAAAATGCAAAAAAAAATAGGTTTATATTACGTTACACACAATGCCTTTCCAAAATAATTATCACCCCTTCTTTAATAGCCTCTGTATTGTTATGAAAATATATTGCATCAAAAAAATGTAAAATTTTAACAAAGGAATCGCTTAATTCTTCTGGCTCGAAATGAACATAGCAGCTTCTTCTTAATGCCCAAACAGGCACGATTCTAGACCCCTTTTGGGGGGGCAGTGCCCCCCCAAAAGTTTTTGATTGCCCCCCCCAAAATAATCGAATTTGCCCCCCCAAAAATACATAGTAATTTTATGTTTGCCCCCCCAAAAAAATTGAATTTGCCCCCCCAAAAATACATAGTAATTTTATTTCTACCACATAATATAATTAAATTTGCTCCGTCAAAAATATCTAAAAAATATTATCTTAAAAATATTTACTTTTTTTAAAAGTGTTTTTATTCATTAATACTTCTCATCCGCAAGAGAGATCAAACTAACAGAAATATATAGAAAAATTTGATTTTACAGAAAGCTTTATATTTGTGAAAGCAATTCATAAATCTGATGCCTAAGAAATTTTCTCAGTTAACAACAATCTTTTGTTAGAATATAATCTAGAACCAAAGGACCTGAATGCTACAATGGGGCGAACGTAATGTCTGGGGAAAAAGGTGGTGTTCAAGTATTTCTAAGCAAAATGGCTGGACACCAGTCCCGATTCCCTGCTTACCACCGATTGCATCTTGTTGTAAAAGATGGTCTTAAAATTTTAAGTGATGGGAAAGGTTTTTTTGATATTTTTTCTTCCCTTCATAAATTTTTTAGACATGATGCAATCAAGATAGTTAGTGAATGCGGGACCATACCCCAGCTGTTGCCCCATTGGTGGTGTGGTCACTACCTGCCCATTGTTTTTTTTTAAAATTACACAAAAATATTTAATACTCTTTTAAAAATTAAAAATAAAAAAACTTTTATATCTTCAGGTCACAGGGCCGAATCGGGGGTTTTTGACCATATTTATAATCATCTATTTATTTTTTTTGTATTTAATTGAAAAATTATTTTATTTATTAAAAATAATTATAGATCCATTTTAATGCAGAATGATTTATATTTCTAAAACTTCTGATTTAATACACCATTGTTTGTTAGATTAAACAATTAAGAAATAAAAACATTTGAAGATTTATTCAAACATTGTTTAATATTTTTTTTAATGACAATAATTTATCTAAGGATAAAAGAAAAATTTAAACCTAAAGATTTTTCTGATTTTTATTTATTATCTACTCATAAGTTTGAAAATATTTTAAATAATAATGATGAAGTAAAAAGTATTTATTTTAATATTATTGATTTATTTATATTTTGATAATAGATTTTTTACCGATAATAGTTGTTTAAAATCTTTAGATTCCCTTTAAAAATTTGATTAACCTTTATTTTAGATATAAATAAATAAGAGCCTCTTTTAAAAATAAGTAATACTGATAAAAATTCATTATCTAAAGGAATTGACGTAGCCAAAAAATTTTTAATAAGAAACTTAATAATTACAAAGAATGTGTTACAATTGATTTTTTTTAATTTTTATATGATTACATTGATGCGTTTTCTAATCTATTTAACATTTTTCCTATAAGTTTGTTAATTGGCTCTTTAACGTCGAGTTGTGAGGCCACATTTTCTTCTTTAAGAAGGATAATAACGGCTGACAAGTAGTGACCTGCTTAGTGATTTGGTTCTTTTGAACACGAAAAATCATTAATTAGGGGCGTTGAATTTTGATGAATATTGTAATTTAATTAATATATTCAAAGATAAATAGTTTGATCAACACAATACACTGCTCATAATCAGATAATTATTGCTTACTATTTTAACATGGTTGCAAACTTTTTTTATGCGCATTTAACGTTTATGTTCATATTTTATTTAATTTTTTACCCTAATATTAATAACTAGTTATATATAACCAGTGTTTTTTTTTATATATATTCTTTCAAATTAGCATACTTATACATTTTGTTTTCATGATAATCAATCTAATTTCACTTTTCATTTTCTAAAATCCAAAGTTTTATATAATTAATTTTTTCATATATATCATATTTTTAATTTTCATGCGCATTGATAACAAATGATAAAATACTTAAAATTAATTTCCAAATCTCATATCTTTTTAAGCAATTGATATTAGTGAAAACAATTAATTTTATCATTTTTTTTAATTTAAGAATATAATAAATTACTATTAATTTGTTAAAAAATTTTGAACAAGGATTCTATTGTTGTACATGTATATTTTTTGCCGTGACCGAAGGTCACGGCCAATTTTGCCGCCGAAGGCGGCAAAAAATTTTTTTCTGCCCCCCCACGAGTTTTTTTTGCCCCCCTAAAATGGAAAAGCTAGAATCGGGCCTGTGCCCAAATAATAATAAATTTAATTAAGTATGACACCGTACCTTAATAATAGTTCCCTTTACAGATATTTCCATGTTCTAATCGATGCCAATAGCAAAATATTATTAGGCGTATTTAGATTTAAATCAAGTTTTAGAAGTTTACAAAAAAATTTAAAATATTGAAAAGTAGATTTATTAAAAAAAGGTAATTTCCTAAGGTATGTAGATGATGAGAAATTTGTAACGCGAATACTATAGTGGAGTCCATACAGACCCCATTTAAGTTTTTATTTTTAATTATTTTGAAGAAAAATATGTTCTTCCACTAAACTAATATAAGTTGTTTTGAATAATGCAAATTGTATTTGATACAAAATAGAAAATAATCTGAAAAAATAAAATGTTTTAATTTTCTATATTACATTAAATAAATCATGTAAATATATTAAATTTATCAGTATTATTGATTAAATTGTGTTTTTAGGTCGGGTAACACATTATGAAAGATTTATGAAAAAAAAATATGAACTAATTATTTTTGGCTATTATTCACCCTAAAAACTAGATATTTTTTTAAGGTAAATAAGAGGATTACCTTCATTATTATACATTACTAACATTTTAGATACTTAAGTTGTTAAATTATTAGAAAAAAATACTCAAAAAATAGGTTGCAATTTTTTTATTTAAAATTTACATTGAAATATTATCGGCTTTTAACATTGAAATTGAGAGTGTGGGGTCCATATGGACCCCAATAAAACTTTTAATTTCTTAACAATTTTTGTTTTTAGATCTAGACCAAATTTAAATTATTGTTTATATATTTAAGAAAAAAGTAAAATTATGGCCAATGATATACAATATTTTAAGAGATATTCAAAATTTGAAAAAAAGCTGGGGTCCTGAACCCCGCAGTGCTATTCGTGGGTCAATATTATTTAGATGATGATAAATTTTTTACAAGTGTTTTTAATACAGTTAAGGCATGACCAGTTATAAGAAATGGTCGAATAGTAATTTATCAATCTCATTGTAACCCCCCCCCCCCCCCCCTCAATAAACATCAGCACATCTACCTCAAAGATTCAAAGGATTAAAGTGAAGTTTATATAATCTATAATATTTAAAAAATAATTTTAGTGTTATGGTTTGAAGTTTATTAATTGAATTGGTTTTTTATTTCATCTTTATTATGCACATAAAATAAATTCACATAACAATCTATAAAATAGGCTTCTTCCATAATTTTCCGACAACTTCACGCCTTTGTTGTAGCGCAGAGCTAAACAAAGGAATCCATCAGCTGTAAAAACATTCCCCCCGTATCCTCTCACGAGGATACCAGGGTACGCCACATCTTCCCCCTTTAAAATCCTTGCCCAGTAGTTGCAAATAAGCGGTAAGCATTCATCATCACGTTGTTGATGACAGTCGTGGCCCGTTGTGCATTTTAAAACAATTAATTTGCATATGTTATTATGTGCATAATTTGTTATAATAGTAATATGAGTACAAGTTATAATACAATAATAAAAAAAATTAGACCATAGACAGAAGAATAAAATTGAAATCTTATGCTGATCCTTGCCCCCCTTTTTTCCTATTAACTATATCAAGGGTGCCCAAAGTCTTTTCTTAATTTAACCTATTTATCATTTTATTTTCTAACTACCCAAAAAAACTATCTAAATATTTCAGGCTAAGCATTAGGTATCCTCAACTCGTCTACGGAGGAGACCTTTACCCAAAAATTCCAAAATATACCCAAAAAATTATTAATTATTTATCTTTATGCGTTTTTTCCATTTTATTCCTTATACTTTTTCCCAATAATTAATTTTTTTTACCCTATTTTGGTAATCAGGTAGAGATAATTAACACCTACTGCTTACCCCTTATAAAAACAAAATTAATCTCAAAAGTCAATAATAAATATTTCAAAACCCTCAAATTTTATTAAATTTTTTATAACTTTTTTTTTCTCCAATCCCCTAACTCCAATCATTATTTTAAACACCATTTTTTTATTTGTTTCTAAATACCTTTTTTTTGGCCAAATTTATTTTTTTTAAATCCTGTGTGTCCCCTCAGCTGTAAAAACATTCCCCCCCCCGTATCCTCTCACGAGGATACCAGGATACGCCACATTTAGTTTATGAGTATCATGTCTAACAAGGTAAACTCGTGTTATATTTTTTGATAGACCAATCATTTATTTTATCACATTTTTCCGTTTTTAAATTGAAAACAGGTCAAAGCCTTAATGCTGATCTTTATGTCTAATTTGTCACCATAAAGTTTGCACTAAAGATGCGAGTTTAAATCGACGTTGTGCGTGTCCATATTTGTAAAAAAAAGTTTAAAAACTGATATAAACTATATTTATTAAATATTTATTTAGGGTTCAACAAGAAAAAGATAGATTATTCTTTATCGTTGAAGATTCTCAAGAATCCAATTTAAACTGGGCACAACGTTTCGGAAATAGCTAATGTCAGGCTTGTAATTGTTCCTTGGGGAATCACTCCGAAACCATAAGCCGGCAAGGTGGTAAGCATTTGCAGCTTTAATATATATGAATGTTTCTAGTTTATATATTATTAAAACAAAATTGTTTATACAAGGCTGTAGCTAGTGAAAAAAAATTAAAAAAAAACTGAATGCATAAAATGATTATTAAAGTGTCTAGTGAAAATTTTTAAATAAAATATTTTTAATTATATAGTTTACGTTAGACATATCTTAAGCCGGGCTAAACTACTAAAGTTTTTTATTTTCCAATATACTAAAAATTATAAATTAAATAATTTTTTTTTTCTAAGAGTTTAAAGTTAATGTTATAGCTGCATTCTTCGCTCTGAGTGTGCCCTATTCCATCAGTTTATAGGAAATTTTAATTGAGGTTAAATATGTTTATAGGTAAGGACCATTAAAATTGCTTTATAAAAATTTCAAAAATTATGGTGGCTATGTCCCTATGGGAAACGGGATTCAAACATGTAATCAGGCACGATTCTAGACCCTTTTTGGGGGGGCAATGCCCCCCCAAAAGTTTTTGATTGCCCCCCCAAAAATAATTGAATTTGCCCCCCCCCCAAAAAAAATACATAGTAATATGTTTGCCCCCCCCCCCAAAAAAAAAATTGAATTTGCCCCCCCAAAAATACATAGTAATTTTATTTCTTCCACATAATATTAAATTTGCTCCGTCAAAAATATCTAAAAAATATTATCTTAAAAATATTTACTTTTTTTAAAAGTGTTTTTTTTCATTAATACTTCTCATCCGCAAGAGAGATCAAACTAACAGAAATATATAGAAAAATTTGATTTTACAGAAAGCTTTATATTTGTGAAACCAATTCATATATCTGATGCCTAAGAAATTTTCTCAGTTAACAACAATCTTTTGTTAGAATATAATCTAGAACCAAAGAACCTGATCGCACAATGCTACGATGGGGCGAACGTAATGCCCGGGAAAAAAATGGTGTTCAAGTATTTTTAAGCAAAATAGCACACCATGTCCCGTATATTCACTGCTTTAACCACCGATTCTTGTTGTAAAAGATTGTCTTATTTTAAGTGAAGGGAAAGTTTTTCCCTTCATAAATTTTTTCAACATGATGCAATCAAAATAGTTAGTGAATGCGGGACCATACCGGCTGTTGCCCCATTGGTGGTGTGGTCACTACCTGCCCATTGTTTCTTTTTAAAAATTGCACAAAAATACTTAATACTCTTTTAAAAATTAAAAATAAAAAAACTTTTATATCTTCAGGTCACAGGGCCGAATCGAAGTTTTTTGACCATATTTATAATCATCTATTATATTTTTTTGTATTTAATTGAAAAATTATTTTATTTATTAAAAATAATTATAGATCCAATGCAGAACGATTTTTGTTTCTAAAACTTCTGATATAATACACCATTGTTTGTTAGAAATTAAACAATTAAGAAATTAAAATACATTTGGAGATTTATTCAAAAATTGTTTTGATATGAAAATTTTTTTAAATGACAATAATTTATCTATGGATAAAAGAAAAACTAAACCTAAAGATTTTTCTGATTTTTATTTATTTTCTACTGTTTGAAAATATTTTAAATGTTAATGATGAAGTGAAAAGTATTTCTTTTAATATTATTAATTTATTTATATTTTGATAATAGATTTTTTACCGATAATAGTTGTTTAAAATCTTTAGATTCCCTTTATAAATTTGATTAACCTTTATTTTAGATATAAATAAATTAGAGCCTCTTTTAAAAATAAGTAATATTGATAAAAATTCATTATCTAAAGTAATTGACGTAGCCAAAAATTAATAAGAAACTTAATAATTACAAAGAATGTGTTACTATTGATTTTGTTAAATTTTTATATGATTACAATGTTGCATTTTCTAATCTATTCAACATTTTTCCTATAAGTTTGTTAATTGGCTCTTCAACGTCGAGTTGTGAGGCCACATTTTCTTCTTTAAGAAGGATAATAACGGCTGACAAGTAGTGACCTGCTTAAAGGTGATTTGGTTCTTTTAGAACACGAAAAATCATTAACTAGGGGCGTTGAATTTTTATGAATTTTGTAATTTAATTAAAATTCTCTAAGATAAAATAGTTTGATCAATACAATACACTGATCATAATCAGCTAATTATTGCTTACTATTTTAACATGGTTGCAAACTTTTTTTATGCATATTTAACGTTTATGTCCATGTTTTATTTAATTTTTTACCCTAATATTAATAACTAGTTATATATAACCAGTGTTTTTTCATATATATTCTTCCAAATTAGCATACTTATACATTCTGTTTTCATGATAATCAATCTTAATTCACTTTTCATTTTCTAATTTCCAAAGTTTTATATAAT
The DNA here is from genome assembly GCA_030555515.1 of Acutogordius australiensis. Classification (NCBI taxonomy): domain Eukaryota; kingdom Metazoa; phylum Nematomorpha; class Gordioida; order Gordea; family Gordiidae; genus Acutogordius; species Acutogordius australiensis. Next base: position 361 of record JAUIRJ010000355.1, on the reverse strand, counting down.
TCATTTTTATTATTCATATTCATATTTTTAATTTTCATGGGCAATGATGCCAAATGATAAAATTATACTTACAATTAATTCAAATCTCATATCTTTTTAAGCAATTAATTTTAGTGAAAACATTTAATTTTAATTGACATGTTCAATTTATAAACTCATTTTTTTAATTTAAGAATATAATAAATTACTATTAATTTGTTAAAAAATTTTGAACATGGATTCTATTGTTGTACATGTATATTTTTTGCCGTGACCGAAGGTCACGGCTAATTTTGCCGCCGAAGGCGGCAAAAAATTTTTTTCTCCCCCCCCACGAGTTTTTTTTGCCCCCCTAAAATAGAAAAGCTAGAATCGGGCCTGC
>JAUIRJ010000354.1:0-19211 GCA_030555515.1 Acutogordius australiensis | reverse complement strand
CAAAAGAGCCTCGAAAAAAAGGTTAAAACGCTCTCTAAAAGCCTTTTTAATTTTTTTTCTTTATTCTGAGTAGGGATGGGATTTATTATATTAAAAGCCCCTTAATACTAAGAAAAAAATGAGGCTTTTAAAGGCAATTGACGATCTTCTATTTTGATTTTTTTTAGAGAAGTCCCTAAAAACCTTTAAAGGCCAGCTCTTTTTTGCCTGTTTAGATCTCGGTAAACCTGGCAAAATATAGGCCTAATTACCAGATAAAAAACTATATATAAATTTTATGGTTTGGGACACCCTACATCCGATTTTTATTTTAGATATTTTTTGTTATCTATTATTTTAGTCAAGAGACCTTATTTGTGCTATTCGATGTTAGGGTTATTAAATTTGTGTTAGGTAATTTAGGCCATGTAATGTCTTGAAGCATTCATTGGCCAAATTACATATGAAGTATATTTTATACTAACATTGGCCAAATTACATATGAAGTATATTTCATACTAACATTGGCCAAATTACATATGAAGTATATTTCATACTAACAACAAACTATATTTTTATGAAATTTTATTTTTTTTGCAAACATTTTATAATTAATAATTCAAAATATTGAAAAATAAGAAATTTAAATATACCCCCCCCCCCCCCCCCCAAAAGAAACGACTATTTATTAAGTATTGTATTTTAATTTTTTTTTAAATTAAATTTGTATTGCCATAACCTTACAGTGCCTAAAGCGCATAACGTCTTAAAGCATATATAATTGCAACTTTTTATATTGAAATTTATATACTTATCTGCCTTTTCCATATTAGGTGGTGACCAACTGATACTAATGACCGTCCCATTGGTGACAGTTGTCAAATTGGTTGGCTGCAAAGGTTCTAAACAATTAATAAATAAAATGTAATTTATTAATTAATCTGAAGTCATTTGTTGCCTATTTCATTCTTCAGTCGTTTCTTTTTTGTAATTTTAAATATATGCGCCTTTAAAATTTTCTCCTAACTGGTTGGTCGTACAAAAGCTCGAGTGAGACCAAATATTATTTTTCGCAAAATAACTTAGAATTTAAACGTAAATTTAAATTTTGCTGAATTATCAAAATGTATACAAATTTTTAAAAAATCCAGTTTTAAAAAATTTTAGGAATAAGTTTGGACAGTTAATTTTTAAGAGCGAGTTTAGATAACTAAAGAATTCAAAAGTGTTCTTTAGGTTAAACAGAAGACATTTTCATTCAAATTTGTAAAAAAAATCAAAATTATCAAGCCAATCTAAACATCTATAGATTCCGAATGTCATGGATGAAAATATAAATATATTGTTACCTTATAAAGTTTTATTACAGTTTGCAATTTACTTTACGGAGTTATTAAATGATGTTTCTTTTTTATTTTATTTCGCGGAAGTACTTCATCAAATAAATATTTATTAGAGCCCGTTTATTCGGTTTAATAAAAAAATTCAATTTTAAAAGTTAAATTTTATAAATGTGAGTTTTTACATCTAAAATTATTGAATAATTTTTTTACAATATTTTCCAACAGTTGCTACAATTATATAAAAAATTTTGATAAATTCATATTTAAATCTTTAAAAAGATACTGGTAACAGACAACAAAAAAACAACATTTATGATTTTTTAAGGGATTTGTAGAGAATTTTCTTGCGATAACGATCCTGGGTTTAGTTCTTTTCCAATGCCCCCAATTTTTTATTAAACCGCGTCCAAAGTTCAGAAAAAAATTCACAAAATTTCTTTAACTATTAATCAAAAAAATCTAATGGCATATTCAGATTCCTTATAAACCCCAAAAATTGAAAAATCTCAACTTTGACACTGCATAACTAAAAATCTGAGGCATTGGCTAAAATTCTGATTTTATATTCGTGATCAGCGCCAAAAACTTGACCAAAAACTATAATTGCCATAAATGATGCTTAGGGTCGTCCAAATTTTGTTGTCCAGTGTAATCATTTCAACAAGAACCCTCAAACCTTTAAAAAAAATTCAATTATGAATTATTTTTTTAAGGTAAATTAATATTCGAAGTCACGCACCCTTAGTAAAACTAAATTTATAAAAAGTAAAAAATTAAAATTAAAAATTGTGTTTAAGAGTGCGAGGAAATTTAACTATATACGTGTGCAATAACATATTAATAATAATTTAATAATTTTAATTCTGTTTATAGTTTGTCAAATTTATTTTTGGTTTTGATGTTCATGATTAAACTGAAAATAAAAAATCATTTAATTAAAAAGCGGGGATTTTTGAATTGTTTATTAATTCAAGCCAAAGTATAATTAAAATCAATAAAAGCCGGTTAATTTATCAAGAAACAAATCAAATAATATTGAAAAAAATTATAAACAAATTTTGTTTTTATTAATCTTGTTATTATATCAAATAACACACGTTATGAACTGCATAAAAGTTAATTTTATCAAAACATAAAAGAATATATCCCAATGATAATCTTGCATAAATATCTTCCAATTTATTAGTTTCTTCTTCGGATCCTTAAACCGTCCATGTCGAAAAAATGGTCTTTTTAACAAATTTCGAGACCCCGAGAAAAGCCTATAATAAAAAAGAATTTTTTTCATATCGAAATCTTTTGCAATTAATATTTATCATCTAAATTAAGGAAAAAGTTTTTTTAGTTTATTAAGCCTTTTAATCATCTTTTAGCTAATACTGAATATTTAGCATCCAAATTTAAATAAGATAGGCCCAATATAATATCGGGGTCTTATAAAAACATTATTTAAAGTTTGAGTTTCAAAATTTAACTGTTGGAAATATGTAAAAAAATAAATTAATTATTGTTTTTACATTGTTTTTTTTTTAACATTTTTTTAATATTTAATGTTATTAACTGACTTATTAATTTCGATAAGAAAAAAAGGTAAACGGATTGGAAAATCCATATGGCAGGTTTGATCTCCGTAGTTAGCTTAAAACTCTCAAAAATTTGTTGACATGTGTAATAATCACACCGACTTACAGTTAAGTAAGTCATGGTTTAGCAAATAAAAAAAAAGTTACGGTTTATGGATATGGGGTCACTCGGTAAGGCGTATCCATTCCACATAACAAATTCGGGTGTAAGCCTGTAAATGTAATATTTGCCCGATATTACATTTTTATCTTCGTAAGTTGTCACAGATCCCTAATAACGAGGTAAATGAAAAAAATATTTTACCGTAAAAAAATGGTAACCACCTGAGCCTTTTACAGCGGGATAATCAACCGGATTTAATTATTTTCTTAAATTAGATTTTGGCATGAAAGCATTATCCAAGGGTATCGAATAATTTGGAAGATTTTTTTCACCCGAAGTGATTTTTGACGGTTAAATTAAAGAAATTAAGCTATTATGGTCATAATAACCCCTAAGTCATATTTCTTATAGAACAAATTTGGCACATTTACATATTCCAATTTAGTTAGGGGCATAAATATGTCGACAAATTAAGGCAAAAAATAAATAGTTTAAATTTTAATAGCCATGCCGATATCAAACTTCATCATGTATATTTACATTATTAAGCGCTATATTTTATAAATTTTTCAGAAAAAAAATACGTCTTTGATTTATTTTTCTAAATCTAACAACAATTTTTTAATTATATTTTTTAAAATAATATTTGCGTCTAAGGTAGCTCACATTACGATAAATGACTATAACTTTTTAGGACATGTGTGCAAAGGTGCCTTATATTTTTGCAAAAAAAAAGAAAAAAACACTATGCTTTTCTCTCGTTGAAAAAACACCGGTCAAAAAAAATGTTGTTTTTTATCAGCACTCAAGTATCGTATCAATTTTCAGTATCTAAGAATTGAAGGTAAAAATTTGTGCATTTGAGGTCGAATTGACCACATTTATATATTGTCGTTCAAAGCCAAAAGTGTTTTTAAATTATACCAAAATGCATAGTTGTGTAACAAGCTCTTACCAGTTTCGTTAAATAGTTATTTGCTCTTATATCCTAACTTTCTACAAGCTTACAGCTTCCATATAATTTAGGCTTTATTTTGTTTTATCACCTTTCCCTGTTAATTGCATAAATCCTATTAAAAATAAGCCAGCTCCCTTTTATCAAAATACCGAAATATATTAAAAAAATTAAACATCGAGACGAGTAATAAATGTCCACGAATTGCCGCCATACATTCGTTCTAATTTGTAGGTTAAAGCTGTCTCATATTCCAATTTTTTCCACATCAGATTAATGGCTTTATTATTCATTTTCTCCTTTAACACTCGCACCACTATAGATAAAATGTACAAGTAAAAAAATTTACGTATGAGGTAATGTTTAATTACTAGAAAAAATCGAGTTTAATTTGATTATGCTTATAATTTGATCCCAAGTTTTAACAAGAAAACTGTTATATTAAAATAGCTGTGAATTGTATTTTTTATGTTCAGAATAATTTTGATTTAGCAGAGAATAATGTCTGCAAAAATTTAAAGTTTTGAAATTTGTATTCGTGATAAATGCAAATAGCTAAAAAGTAAAGACCCACTACAGCCGTACTTAGATCTAAATCAAAAAATCCCGGTTTTTATTTACGCATTTATTTGTAAATATGTCCTCACAAATGAAATAATTTTTTGTAAAATAGCGAAAAATAAACAAAAGTAACTTATAAATCATTGATTGTCCAACACATGTGTAATTAGCGCGTCCCTCTTAGCTAATGACTATACTTGTGAAACGTTCAATAATTCAATATTAGACCTGTATGACACCCTACCCCACCTCATTTCCAACCATTCCTCATTTATTATAGTTATGACTCCAGCCTTTCCGCCAGCCCCCTTCCACCCCCCCCCCTCCCCCTCTTTAAAAAATAGCATGCCTTTTTATTTAGTTCAAATGTCGTCCTCAAGGTAATTAAAATTTGGCAGTTAGACATTTATTAAACTTATACAAACTTAGAAAAAAAATGGATCCTTAAATTATAGCTTATAAATACAATTTTTTATAAACATGCGCTTTCATATTAATTTTTTAATAAATTTTAGATTGCTCTACATCCAGGTTTAGAATAAGAATAAAAAATTATAGGTAATGGTTCATAGACATGTAGATAGATCTCAAAAAACCTTATTCGAAACAATCCTCTTATAAAAACCTCTTAGCTAAAAAAATTTCTGCCAAAAGTTTTGACATTTAGAGGCCTATTTGAACAATATTACCACCTTAATTAAAAAATTTTATTTTCATTCTTTTAAATCCTTTTATAAATTTAATTTAAACTTTAATATTTTTCAATTTGTTTTTAAATAGGAATTTTATTGTCGAAAATATAGCACTTTCTAAAAAATCTTATTTATTTGCATTTAAAATTGTTAATTTATAAAAAAATTTACAATAAAGGACAAAATTTATACAATTCATAAAAAAAAATTTTCTAATATTTTTTAAAATATGTCTTTTTTTTAATCTAAAAACGAATGAACAAAATTTAAACGTGCCCTTGAATACATTAGACGCTAGAACATCTCCTTTTACATATTTTCTCAAAAGTATTTTTTTCCTCGTATAATTAACTTCAAAGTATATTTTAGCGTCGTTTAATATGTTTAAACAACTTTCTAGCTAGCATATCACTCTATAAATAGTACTATATCGATATATAAAAACTATAGCTTTTTTTAATTAATTATTAATTTCATCAATATGTACTATTTATGTGATATTTATAAAGATCAGTTTTTATCATTAAAAAAGAGTTATTCGGTATGTTTTTTTGCGGAACATTTGATTTTAAACGGCCGAACTTAGAATAAAAAAATTTGCAAGCAGCTTAAATACTTTTAGCACTTAAATTTTGGGTTTTTATGAGTTTTCTCGTGGAAAAATTTCAAAAAATATTATTTTATAACAAATAAACATGGATTTATACCTCATACCTGATAAGAAGTAATTTAAACACTTATGTGTTTCTTAATAAAACCTATCTAAGGCTTTTTTTAAACTACGTGAAAACAGTTTTAAGGATCTATATAACAGGTCAAAAAATATCAATGTCGTAAAAATGAAGTTTTTGACCCAATGAATAAACCCATGATGGCCTTCATATATATTTTCTCTTTATCGTATATTCTTCCGCCTTCGGACATTTTAATCCACCATATAATAAAATGGCCTTTTTTTACCAAATTGATAGATTTTGTGACCCCGAGAAAACCCAAAAGCGAAAAATTATTTTGAAACTTCAACCCGGAAAAATCATATTGATGAACCTAAGCAAATAAGGTAGCTGTATTTAAATATGCAAGTAGTAACTACAGAATTTGTACAGGACTTTTAATCTGATAATTTAGTCGAGTAATAAAAATAGTTAAAATCCTTTGAAAATTATTATTTACTTATAAAATAATTTTAAAGCACTAATTACAAAATTTAGATGAGCGTTTTTTACTAAATACTTATTTTCGAGTAGGCATTCCATGAGTATTACCTTGCAGTTATGTTTTTACATTATGGCATATTCCAAATAAGGACCATAAACATCATTGTTATACATATTCCAAAGGGACACATTTAATAAAGCGCGGTTTAAAGGATATCAAAGAGCCCAAACACAGAGCCGGTTCATCCATTGCCAAGCAATGGTTGCGGGTGCTTTACAATTAATTACACGGTTCTGAACCATAATAATTTTGGAAACGCACATAAAAAACTTATGTTTGTGTAAAAGATACACAAGTTATTTGAACTTATACGTTTTCGGATATGAGCCTTTATTTATATTATTAGATTAAGTTTTAAAAGCCTTATAAAAGAGAATTCTTAATATTTCAATAAATGCTTCAACTTATCAAAATTTAAGGGCAAAATGACGAAAATAAGGTAAAATGGAAAAACAAAAAAAATTATTTATATAAAAAATTATTTATTTTTTTTTAAGTTAGATGATTTTTAACTAGCCTCTTTTATATATTCTTGTATATGCCAACCCGTGTTAAGAGGTTTATCCACACAACCGTGAGATATATGTTTTAAAATTTGCGGCAAAAAAATAGGAAAACAAAGCCTTAATTAAAATAAAGTAGTTACTTACTAGGAGCCTCATATGGTTTAATGGTCCATGAGTTATCAACCTTATTTTTTTCACGAAACCAAATATTATATTTTCCTTCTTCCGTTAGGTTAACAGTGCATTTGTTTTCTTGTGTTTCTAGCTGAGATTTCAGATATTTGGCGCCTTGTTTTACCACAAGAATTTCGTATCTTCGAAAGAATAATTTAATGGAACAATTTCTTTCAACTTTAATATCTTAAACTGATATAATAGAATTTTTAGTATTGGCATATAAATTATTGTGTTTTCATTCAATTTAGCAGCGTTGAGCCTAGTTGATTGATTGAGGGTTGACCGTCAACAAACTCCAACGCTTGTCTTTTTTTTTGCAAAAAGGCTTATCACCGACACATAATATCTCATTTTACCCTGCAGCCACTAGCTGTAGCCTAAACCAATAAATTCGTAAGGGCAAAACAAAGAAAATTGATTGTAAAGCAATTTTTAATGAGTAACAGAGTTTTATATCAAAATTTTAAGAGGTAAGTTTAAGGCGCCTAAAAGCAGTTTATTTACGCCTGCTAAAGCCCCGGCAGGAGTATAAAAGTCCTGAGGTAAGCGGTGCCAATATGGGGACATTTTCACAGCATTTGATGATCTAGGGCATATGCTTATCGCTCTGGTAAGGTTTGTTTTCATTTCAAAAAAAGAATATAAATACGCATGGGTTGGTTATTTAATCAGCGATTAGCACTGTAAGATCCCTACGGACCATAGCATATTTTAAATTTTAAATATCTTCAAAAATATTACACATTTTTGCTCAATTTTTTGTGACTTTTTTCTTAAATATATTATAAACAAGACTAGTAGATAAAATTTGGGCTAAGTCTTATAATAAAATTTGTTTAAAAACTAGAAATTCTATTGGGTCCTAATAGACCCCACACTCTCAATTTCACTGTTGAAATAATATTGCCTTAATGTAAATTTAAACTAAAAAAAATTGCAACCTTATTTTCTAGGTATTTTCTTAAATAGTTACATTATAATATATGATGATTTTTTTTACTTTATAAAATATCTAATTTTAAAGGTGAATTATAGCCAAATATAATATATTATTTAACATTTTTTTTTCATAACTCGTAAAGATGTTCTACTAGACCTAAAAACACTATTTGATTAGTAAAATTTATACATTAATTGGTCAAGATTTATCTAATGAAATAAAGAATATAAAATTTACATTTTTCAGATTTTTTTTTACTTGTTAAATAAAATTTTCAATATACATTTATAATATCTATATTAGTTTGTAATTAAAGTACACGTATTTAAAATAATAAAAAAATGGTCATAGCTATTAAACTTTTAAAGTTATAGAGGTTTAAAATTGGGGTCTTTATGGACCCATTATAGCATTCGCGTCAAATTCTCACCATATATGCGGGTTAAAGATACCATTATATTACCATATGTAGAATAGTAAATAAGGTTTAAATAATAGTAAATCCCGTTTTTTTATTAAATAAAACAACAGGAAAACAAGGTCTCCGAGTAACATGAATTAATTTATTAATTATTATATGGATATGTTTAAAATTATTTGTGAACATAATTTGGTAAATGCTACTTTTGAAGGTAAAAACAACTTTTAAAAGTGTTTTAAAATTGAAACTTGATTTATATAAAATATATTTATAATTAGGTGGTTTACTTGCAAAATAGACAAGATTTTTAATTTATAAGCATGGCCAATGGCAAAATTAGCAATGAAACAATGCCCTAACATTTAAATCTCATGGCAATTATTTTAATTAAATTACGTTGGATTGCGTCGATTCTCATTCCAGTTAAAAGTCACACACGTACCATTAATGCGTTCCACGTTAACGTTTGTCACAGTTTCTAAAATTTTCAAAGATAATGAAAAAAACACAATGGGTTCCCATCTAAAGGCGCCATACCCAAAAAGGGCTTTCACTCTTCAGACCCAAGCAAAACAATTAATAATGCCAACGAGTCAATTATCATTTGCTCGCAACGCCGGCGACCTAGGTTTTAGCCTAGGTTCTCGCTTTAATCATATCATTTAAGGCCTCCTGCCTAAACAGGCCACTCAGCAGCATCAAAGTGGTTGCACGTGTATACTATTGTTTCTAGATAAATGAATATTGTGAACGGCTTAATTCGCAACCTTCTGCGTGCAAGACATGAATGTTTACCACTTAACCATCTGAGATCCGCGATTAGCAGGGATTCATATGGACCCCAGAACATTGTGTTATTTGAATATTTACAAAAATAATTGGTCAAATTTCTGTAACTTTTTTCCTATTTAATAAACAAAACTAGAGTTCAATAACAATATTTGTTTGGAAATTAGAAATTCTATCTCTCAATTTCAATGTTGAAAAACATGATACTGCCTCATTGTAAATTTAAACTCAAATAATTGCAACCTTATTTTCTAATTACACTGGACAACAAATTTTGGACGACCCTAAGCAACATTTATGGCAACTATAGTTTTTGGTCAAGTTTTTGGCGCTGATTACGAATATGAAATTAGAATGTTAACCAAGGCCTCAGATTTTTAGTTATTCGGTGTCAAAGTTGAGATTTTTCAATTTTTGGGGTATTTTGGGCTTCTATATTATAAAACCTATAGGTAGTAACAAAAGTTTAAAAATACATTTAGATAACGAAAACATTCATTATTAACGTAAGGGGTTTAAACTTTTTTTTAATATTTAATTTTTTTTTATTTTTTAATTTTTGTGAAATTAGTGGTTTTTGTCATAAACTCCGTTTTTTGATCTTAAATAACTCGAAAGTAAATTGCTAAAAATTTAAGTACCAACCTTTTTTAGATATGTTTTTTCATATGGAATCTGAATATGCCAATAGATTTTTTGTAGAATTAATAGTAAAAAAAAATTTTTGAATTTTTTCTAAACTTTGGACGCGGTTTAAAAAAAATTGGAGGCCTTAGAAAAAAAACTAAACCCGGGATCGTTATCGCAAGAAAATTCTCTACAAAACCCTTAAAAAATCGTTTAAATTGTTTTTATTTGTTCTCCAGTGTTATTCTTTTGAATTTATTTACATATTAAGTACATAAAATGTTTGAATTATACAAAAGAGTTATGATTTATATTTTTTCTCCTTAATACACCTAGTATTTAAGATAAATTATAGACAAAAATAATTTTTTATTTTAAATATTTTTTTTATGAATTCTTCTAAAAATGTTCTGCTAGACCTAAAAACACAAATCGATTAATAATAATAATAATACATTTAATAGAAAAGATTTATTTTATGTAAGGGCACGTGCAAAGTGAGTTTTTATTTTAGTAAAATTTTAAAAATTCTAAAAATTTTATTTTTTTTTAAATTTTTTTTAAAAAATTTTATTATCAGAAATAGCATTTTATGTGCATAAACTAGGTTTAGCAAATTTTTAAAAATTTGCGTTTTATTTCAAAATAAATTTTTCAAAATTTTTAAATTTTCACAAAAATAAAAACTCACTTTGCACGTGCCCTAACACAGAAAATAAAAAATTCCTTTATTTTTAGATTTTTTTCATATTTGTTTTAAATAAAATTTACAATATACTTTAATGATAATTTACATTAGTTTAGTATTAAAGAGCACGTATTTTTCTTCAAAATAATATAAATAAAAAATTCAAATCTGTAAAACATTTGAAGTTATATAGGTTTAATTATATGGAGTTACAAATTTCTCACACTAGCACTCGGTTAAATTTATCAAAAATTGTGAATGACTCTAAATTAAGGAAATAATAGTTTCTGTAAAATTAAAAAAAACCAATTTTGTAACAACTTCTTCTCTAACAATGTTTTTTTGATATTTTATGTCCTTGCGTTATTTATTTTTTTTCAAATATAATATTATTGAGTTTTGCCAAATTCAGGTTCGTGATTTATACACTTTGAATGTCTTGGGTTTTAATATAATTGACTAAATACAAAAACAATTTAGGGTCAACATAGATATTGCAAAATTAAAGGTAACTTTGCAATGTTGTATATCCTATAGGTTTTGACCAAAATCAACGGAAAACACCTTTAAAATTCAGAAACAAAAAATTGTCTTAGCCAAAATTTAACTGACTTCGCTAAAAAAATTTATATAAATTAATATGTTGTAGATTTTAAACAAAACAATTTTTGCATCCTACTTAAAATGCTTAAACAACTTACAACAATTTTTTTCACTAGTTATTATTATCTTGACTTATCCGAAAAAGTTGTTTATGAGTCTCTCAAATAGATATTCCAAATAACATGCAACTAACAATGCATAAATATTTAAATTTATATTACACAGGTCAACAAAATTTTGAGAGTTATAAGCTAACTCAAATCTGCCATCTTAGGGATATTCAAATCCGTTAAACGTATTTTTTATTAAACGTAACGTAGGAGGGGCTATAAACATTGAAAATTTTTTTAAAGGGGGATCAAAAAAGCAAAAAAGTCAAAAACAAATTGTATTTGAAATTTTTTTGAATTAAATAACCACAACAACAAAACTGAATCAAACTTGAACTTATATAATAATTAAAAACCGGAAATGTATCGTGTCGTGCTTAAGTTTGGATGTGGAAGATTCTGTATAATCTAAATGCTGATGTATGACCTTGTATTTTAAAAAATATTATCAACATTGATTTCCCATTATTTGATATGATAAATATAAGTTACAATGGATTTTTATATGAAAAGAGAAATCTTGAATTTTTTTTTGGAAAGTATTCTTGAGGTCACAAAATCTAACAATTTGGTGGAAAATGGATATGAACGGATTTAGATAGCCGAAAATAGATTAAATTACAAAAAACGGAAAATACATATGATATAAGGCCATCATGGGGTGTATGCTTTTATGTTTTCAATAACCTATTGTGCCTGGCATTGATATTTGTTGACCTGTGTAACACGTTTGTATTTTTGAGCTTTTCAATTTGTACCATAAACAAATATATCATCACATATCTGATTATTTTAAACAAAAAACGAATATTCCGCATTTTTTGACAATTTTTTAAATTCTTTTAATATATCAATCGCTCGAATATTGAACATTCTTTAAACTATTTTTATTAAAAAAATTGATTTTTTTAACTGTAAAAGTTTAAAAGAAGATGAATAATTTTGAAGCATAATGAAAGTAAAACATAATTTGTAATTATTGTTTTACTTTCAATATCATAGTTGTAAAATTATTTACTGAAATAATAAAATAAAATAATTAAATGACAACAAAATATTTGCCAAACTTGTAGCAAATTGTTTGAGAAGAATATTCACAAATTTTATTTTCTCGAATAAAAATTTTTAACTATAAAAATTGACAAAGCCAAGCAACTTTGCAAGTAATTTTGTAAAATGGTTTAATCAACGAAAAATATTAAGATGAGTTGATGGGTTAGATTAAAGGATAATTAATGTCAAGATTCATCAATTGATATACTACTACATAATTAAATCATTTTAATTAAGCAGCTAAGACAAAAGTCTTCAACCAACATAGACACCTTAATTATAATGCCAAATCAAAACAGAAAAAAACTATTATTTATTAATCCAATAAAAGGATAATAAATCAATCAGCAATCCATAATAAAGCAAAAATGATTGTGGACGAATGCGATCAGCTAATCAATCAATTGTAAAAAACAAATAATTAGAAATAATAAAATCAAATAAGATTTAAAAATTGATTAAGATATCTTACCCTATGAATATAGCTAAAGATATCTATATCTAGTTACATAATTGGTTTTAAAATTAGTTTGTGTGTGCATCGTCAACTTTTTCAGCTATATTATTCATAACAACCTTTCTCATGGAAACTGTGTTCCCATAGTCATGAGGTATTGATTGCGGTTATCGTTTTTGTTGAGTATCAATAAGCAAACAGTTGGTGTACATTGTATAGTATGATTTAGGTTTGAAGTTTTATTTTTGTGTTAACTATTATAGAACTTTCTAATTTCAACTATATAAAAATGGGTCTGCTTTGCTTTCAGTTAAAACGTTTAAAATATTTTTATTATGATCCCAACAAAAACCCTAGTTCTGAATATGCGGCTAATTTAATTATACTTATTTAGAAGGCAGACTTAATTCCTCCGTCGTAGCCGAAATATCACCGTCAAGCAAGAAAAAAAAACTTGAGAATCGTTGGTTTACATAAGAAACCTATAGGAAAAAAAAATTTAGACTCAGCACTCTTGACCGTTCACCTGCTAACTTCGGACAAAATGCCACGGTTAATTATGCTAAATAGTTAAGAATATTTAAAAAATTAAAGTTAATAATACGTACAAGGCTTTTTAAATTTTTAATTCATAAAGATTCTATCTAATTTTATGGCATTTTTACTTCCAAAAGATCATTTTACCCATATGCATTTTATTAAAAATTGCAATACTTGGATTGGGGTAATCTTCTTATTTATTATGCCAATACAAAATTTCTATTGTACGTAATAATTTTAATGATCCATTAATTTGTTAAACATTGGGTTTTGTTATTATTTCCAGAAATCTTAGCCTCCGACTCAACGGTTTAGTAGCAGGGCTAGTGTCGTAGGCTAAAAAAATAAAAACTTGTCCAACTAAGTTGTTTGATTAATTTAATTGTCTGTCAACAACAATAGTGAAAAAATTTCGTCCAGGTGTATATCTTTTTTTTTTAAATTGAAACCATCAAGATATTTCAAATTATGGGTGTTAGGATTAGACAATTTCCAAAAAATAAACTGTTGACTTTGAACTGTGTGACTGAGTAGTTTATCTTACTAAAATTGACCAAAAAACTAATTAATTTCACCTAGGCCATGATTTAAATTTGACAACTTTTTCTAAAACTTACCTTAAAAAAATGACGAGAAAATTTCAGAGAAAGCGCAATGGGGTAATAAAAAATTACCCCTTATAATCTTTTAAAAAAAAATTGGACTAAATATTTAGAAAAAAATTTTTTAAATTATTTAAAACTACTTATATAAAAAAATGTTATTTTCCTTAAACGAATACAAAATTCACACCAATATCTTTTATATTGCACGCACTTATTTGGATCAATAACTATTTTTTTAGATAGGTTAGAACACCAATATCTTAGATACAAGAATGTTAATATATTATATAATGTGTATTTCTTTCTTAGTCTAATTAACTTAAATCCGTAATAATGATTATGATGCCAAGCTAAAAACAGAAAAAAACTACTAGTAATTAATAAAATTAAGGGAATAATGAATCAATCAATTATTCATAATAATATAAAAATTATTAAAGATGAGGGAAGGATGCAATTAATTATAATGAATTGGATAAGACGGTAAATAATTAAAAAATTAAATATGATTAAAAATTGGTTAAGACACAGTAAATAATTTTTATAAGGAATAGGAAAATCTAGTTATTATTAGAATATTCCACTGTGAAATTTTTCTCGATGCCAATATTCATTCTACACCTAAATTAATATTCAAAATCAACTTATTTAAAAAAATAGATACTCGGTGTTTTCTCTTCAATTTCTAAAAATAAGAAATTATAAAGATAAGTCTTAAATTTGTGAAATTTTTAATTATGAACGTGTTTAATTAATTACAGCAATGTTTAAACGGAACGCAAACCAGAGAGAATAATTGTGAGCTCTACAAAAAAAAATTAGTTGGCAATAACAAATTATGTTTTAAACCTTTTCCAAAGAAAATTTCTAAGGCATTTATAATGAGATTTATTGATTAATATCTTAGGTCCACATATTTTTGAAAGTTTTAAGCTAACTACAAAGATCAAACCTGCCATCTAAGAGATTTTAAATTCGTTGACCGTTATTTTTAATCAAATTTAATAAGCAAGCTATAAACATTGAAATTAAAAAAAAAAAAAATCTTTTTATTTACAACATCTTAACTGGTAATTCAAACTTCAAAAAATATTCTTATTATAAAACTAATAACATGTCGTGTCGTAATTAAGTTTGGAAGGCACGAAATATTTTATATTATCTAAATGCTGATGTTAGAGCTTGATATACTAAAAAATTTTGATTATCATTAAATTGAGATGATACATATAAGACTACAAGAAATTTTCCTATTAGAATTATGCTTTCATCTTTACGAAAAACTATTTTTTCTGACATCGATATTTGTTGACCTGTGTAATAATCAAGGTACATTAGGTGCTCTTGACAAATATTTTATATTTAAAATAGTTTAATGTGTAAATAAACCTGTTCCGTCCACTATATCGAAATTGACACCTAATATTAGAATTAATTGATTCAAATGTAAATATGAGAAAAATGCAATATGATAATAAACTTTTATCGTTATTAGATTGAAATATAATTAAATATTTATTCATACATTTACAACTACTAATTCTATAAAACATGGTAATTTTTAGAAAGCGGAATCTCCTACAATTTGAGTACAGAAAAGAAATAAATACGTAGGAGTTCGAAATTCTATTATTCTTATAATTATAAATCTTTCCATGTATTATGTTGTAATATTCTCCAAATAGTTCTGAAAAAACAATCCTTAAACATTAATAATACATAATTTAAAGAATAAATTTAGTGAAAGACTGTGACCAATGAAGAATGCCCCGCAAAATATCACCGATTTAAAACTCCTTGTGAATATTAAGCTTCGGTAAAAAGTAGCCCTCTCCCTACAAGCAAACTTTGTTAAAATAGATGTGCTTTTACTTATACATATATAGATAATTTAAATGATTAGAGAGAGTCCTCCTAAAAAATGCTATGGGGCTATTAAAAGCATAAAAATAAATGTTAAAAGGATTTTTTTTACTTTAAAAAATGATTTTGATGCCAAAATATAATTTACTTGAGACCAAAAAATACGCCTAGGACAATTACTACCAAAAGTTGCAGAATGAAAGAGACTGATACTTTTTCATTTGGAGGCGATAAATAATAAATTTTCTATGATTTTTATAGTATATTTTTTAAATTTTAGAAAGAAAAATGGAGTTTGAAAATGTTAAAATAAAAAAATTAATTTGAATTTTTAAAAAAAGGAATAAAATGTTGCGAAACGAACTTAGCCACCTTATGTAGATCGATAAAACTATGTAAATGCTGATAAGGCACTTCCTAGAATTTTGTAATTGACGCACTTTTTTATTCTTTATAATTTGGATATATCTATAAAATACTTATATGAAAGCTTTAAATGGATATAATATCTGAAAGATGTTACAATCGCAAACATCCATAAAAATGGCTATAACACTGGCGTATGTAAATAAAGGCAGCTAGCCGGCTATCCATCAATATACTCTTTTAAATGCAGCATTTAAATAACATATAGAGCTGACTATGCATTAGAATTAACCTTTATTCTAGAACCAAAACATTATAGTTAATAGAGGCAAGGGCGCGTTTATACTTCATTCATTTTTTATATAATTTCAAAAATTTGGAAATTTTAGAACTTTTTTGTAAAAAATTGTTTGCTAATAATATAAACCCGATTTGTTTCTAAGATGCGTTTATTGTCAAAAAGTAAAAAAAAACTTTAATTTTTTAAAAATTGAATGAACTATGAACGCGCCCTAAACAAATAAAAAATTATTACAAATAATTGTATCAAGGTTACTGGATTGAGATGGTTGGCGTCTGTTAATAAAAGTGCCTAGCTGGCTATTTAACTATCTATATTATTTAATATACTCTTTTATATACAACATTGCATAACAATTGAGCTTAACTATGCACTAGAATCAACCTTTATTCTAGACTAAAAATATATAGTTTATAGAGCAAAATGAATAAAATATTCTTCGAACCTTTTTGCTCTTAGCATGTCAAAAAACTTTGCTAAAATGTTATTTTATATTTTTTGTTCCTCTTTTTTTATCCGGAGATTGAAAATAAATGTTGTCGCTATTATTTTGGCTGGCGTATGTATTCAAAGACAGCTAGGAAAGGTGCCTCATTCATTAATTTTATTTTATGAATTATTTACTCATATATACAGTTGTATAACTGCGATATTATAACACATTGAGCTCGCTGTTAGAAATCTTTATACGCGAGGATCGAAAAATACAGCGTCTCAATTTAAATTATTTCAATTTTTTCGTCCCTGTAACCACGTCCTATAGAGCAAGCGTGTTTCTCATGCCTCTCAAATTGTCCATATTTAATATATTATATTCATTATTTGTATCTGTAGATCAAAGAATATTTTATATCTACAATACATTTCCAGGAGTTCAATGAAACAAAGAGCTACTTGTTTCTGAAAATATTTTAGATGAGTCCACTGTGTATGAGGTTTATGAATTTGACAGAAAACAATCTTCATGATTGCCTACTCTTTATTTGAATATAATAATCGGCCGCATTAGGTTATATCGCAAAGCGGGCGAGTTTGGCAAAATCAAATGGTTTTTTTACCTCAAAAATAAAGAATAAAATCTTTTAGATTTGATTAGTTGTAATAATAAGATATGATACCTATGTCGGGACTTATATGCACGCCCTTTGCGGTGCTGGCTGGCCTAAAAAAAAGCCAGGCCAAAAAACGAGGTGTAGACCGTGTATTTAAAAAAAGGGAATTAATAGTCTGGCCAGAGTTTTAAATCTAATAGTTTATGTTAAAAAAACTAAAAATTTATTCAATTTACTCGATAAAAGGGTATTACACAATACTTATGTTTATTGATTACTTTTTTTGGGTGAGGAGCATTGAAATTGCTATGCGGCGACGTTCATAACCCCTAGGGTCAATAGGATTAAGCGCGTCTCTCCGCCAATACCACTTCCAAAATGACGCCGCACTTTCCGGAATATTATAGTATGCAGGCCTTTCAACTCTGGCAAAAGTCGATTCATTCACCTGCTAAAACTATTCCCAGCCCTACATCTCTTGAAAGAAACGGCACCGTCAGGGCATAGCCCCCTTTTAACCCTGTCGGGTACTAGGCAATCACTTAACCTAGACCAAGAGCTAAAGAATCTTCGGCCAGCATAATGACAATATTTAATTATATTTAAGAATTTGAGACTGATCAGAAAGCCCTAAAATATCAATTAACAACATATTATCACATTTATTTGAAGATATTAATTCATGCAAGTATAAGCGTTTAAATTCATGCAAAGCAGGCAGTGTAGAAAAGAAATGAACAAGTGGGTCATCAACTACTGATTTACAACACGAACAGTTGAAGTCACTTGTAACCAATCTAGTCTTGCTTTTTAAAAATTCCACCAATTACCTGTCCTCATATGAAGCAGAAGTTTGCACCCGAAAGAAAACTCAATGCAATCAATACTTTTTAATTTTTTTAAAGAAAGATAAAAAGGGTTACTGAACGATTTAAACAAATGAAAAATTATTTGCTTGAGCAGGATCGGCCTGGGCTATTGAAAATCCAAATTTCGGGTCGGGTATACAAAATATGTTAAGCCTAGAGCTGCAAAAACACAACCGCGTGCGAGTTTAAGCTATGCATCTACATTTAGATTGCACAACTAGCCAAATCTTTGAGAGTTTTGAGATAATTAAAGACCAAATTCTATAAAGATAATCAAATCGTTACGTTGTTTCTTTAATTGTAAGCCACATAACAACATTAAAATTTTTTGAGAAAAAAATCTGAAAATAACAAAAAAGTTAAAATTAAAAAATATAAAGACTTTATTATAATTCATAGGAGCTAAATTGATAAATGTAAACTTTAATCAATATTTGAAAATCGATTATACCATATCTTATTTAGGTAGAAGTACCAAATATATCTAAGAATGATGTAAGCGGATTTAAATAAATTTTTTTCATTATTTAAAATAAAAATATAAGTTTTAAATAGTTTTAATAAGTTTAAAGAATCTTTTCTAAATTTGGTTACAAGTTTTTGATTTCGCAAAATTAGTCAGTGGTTAAATATGCCTTTTCAGATTATGGTGTTGGCGGAGAGGCGCGCTTAATCCTATTGACCCTAGGGGTTATGAACGTCGCCGCATAGCAATTTCAATGCCCCTCACCCAAAAAAAAATCTAATAACCGAGAAAACTTTTAAATTCGGAAAAATATTTGTGTTCAAGACACATGTGCTATTAATACA
>JAUIRJ010000353.1:0-19225 GCA_030555515.1 Acutogordius australiensis | reverse complement strand
GGCCAATATGAAATGCCTTATTGCTTTTAAAACTATTATAAATAAGGAATAAAATATAAAAGATTTTTCACACAAATTACTAGGTTATTGTATGATAGTTTTTTACAATTTTGCTAAATGTTAATAATTTCAACATAGGTAATTCGTTTGAAAATAAATTGCTGACTTAGTTTGGTATGTTCTATAAGTACGATCGGTAGAATTTTTTACCAGTAATGAACAATTCCATTAATAATTTAGCTAGACGACCAATTTTTTAAAGTTAAAAAAACAGTGCCAGGGTTTGTAGTATTTACCACCAATTAATCTGTAAACCTAGTGATGTTGTTGAATCCTAAAAAAAAGCAAACATTGAGCAAGATTATTACTATTTGAACGTTACAAATAGTTTGACAAAAAATCTGTGAAATAAAGGAAATCATAATCCCCATGATGGCCTTATCTCATATATTCCGTTTCCAAAAGTTACTTTTCGCCTAGGCTGTTTATCAGGTATATATCAAAAAATGGCCAAATTTAACTAAATTGATTAATTTTACGACTCGATATTACCTAAAAAAACACTTACGAAAAAATCGTTGCATGTTAAAATCACATGTTATATTTTTAACTCATATTATGAGAAATAAAAGTTTTAATTATATCTAAAAAATATTTTGGCACCCCAACCTAAATATGACACAATTATCGGTCTTGATATAAAAATATTGTTTGAAGTTTGAATATAGCTGCTTTATATATAAAATCATTATTTTTTGTTTTTAGATCTTTTTTGTTTTTTAAATATTTTTTTCAAACATGTTAGCTTACAAAGTTTGACAAGAAAAAACGATGAACTGATTTGAAAATTCCAAGGATGGCAGGTCTGGTCTTTAAAGTTTGCTCAAAACTCTCAAAAATTTGTTGACCTGGTTTATAACAAGTACTAAATATGATAGATTTATATTACATGATGGGGGGGGGGGGGGGGGGGGGGGGGGGGGGGGTATTACTTCTACACTATATTTTTTATTGATGATTTTACATTTAGCTTGTAATAACAAATTTTGTTGTATTTGTATATTTGGGTCAGGCCTGAAATCGAAAAACTAAATTACATGCCATTGAAAAATGTGTCAAGCAGGCCGAGTCGGATTTTACCACCCGACTCTAATTTTAATCATTTTAAACTTATTTCAAATAATTTAAAAAGAATCTTTTTGTATTTTGCAATCGCCTCAATACTAACTAACTAAAATAATTTTCAAAATATATTTATATCAATCAAAACTTTGTATTGAGCTATAAAATGATGTTTGGCAAGTGGTTGTATATGTCAAAATTTCAAATTAAAGTTCGCTCCAGAACTTATGAAACAATCTAATATTACTTTAATACACTGTATTTAATTGATATTTTATGGCAAAAAATTTACAGCTTAAAATATAATATAAAACGCGGTAACCCAGAACGTGTCAGGCTAAAAATGGAAACCAAAATTTTTGGCCAATTTTTGGCCGGTGGCCAGCAGTTGTGGCTGGCTGGTCCAAAGCAAAATAATTGTTGGGCTATAAGGGCCGGAATATCACGAGCCAATTCTTTAATACTAAACTTAATAATCTATTAATAATTTGTCAGGAAAATAAAATTCTATTTCACCATTTTATTAATCATCAAATTTGCTGAATTCCTATTTTCGGCTAGATATAGATTGACTATTTTGTACAAAAGTGCAGGCAAAACATTATTTGCCATTCCAAAATTAATACTTACAGTATCTCAAATTCAAAAATTATGTTTACTTTTTGCACAATGTCCATATTTGTGTCCTATTTTAAATAGCTATTTTTTTAGAAATCTTTTGGCTGGAGCAACAATATATATTTAATGACTTTGGACTCTACCTTTATTTTTGCTTAATTATTTTTCAAAAAACTTATAGATCATTTTAGGCATACCTAATCATAAATGAATGAGTTTAACTTACACCTTATGTAAATGATATTCAATCACACAAAAACGAATTTTATTTCTAATACGAGAAGCATGTACAGGTGAATAATTGGTAATGATGACTTCCACGTGAATGTCATTACCTGTTATTAAGTTTGTGCTGGGGTCAGCTGATTTTATTGAAACCCGATTAACTTATACAATTTTAGCTTCTCCAGCTACCTTTATTTTCATGAGTGTTGAAATCTGAGCCAGGTAAATTCTATTTTTTAGCTAAACCTATTGTTTTGTTTTCAAGATTTCAATAAAAGATCAGGATGATCAATTATAAGGAAATACAAAAAAAGCAAATTATCTGTGATTTTACAAAAATTAGCTTGATCATAGCTAATACTTTTTTTTTTTTCTTATTTGTTAAAAACAGGATTATAACAGTCCAAAAATGGGCTTTCTCCCATAATAGGCTGCGGCTATTGAAAAAAACAAGTTTTGAAGAAAAAAATTGAGCCCATTTAATTAACATTAAGGTGGCGTGGCTAGTGAAAAAAATTCAAAAAATTAGTCAAATATTTTTTGTTAGCACTTCCTAAAAAGACCAAAAAACATTAATTATTTTTTGATATTAGCCGTTAAAATTTAAAATAAAAATACAATATTGAAATTTTGGGGGTTAACCCTAAAAATTAAAATGCAAATACAATATTCAACCGGTAAATTTTTGGGATCAGTGCCTGGCGCGCCTACTATAACACACAACTAACCCAAACACCGGGCAGATACATAAAAATAAAAAATAATCAAGAATATTAAAGAGGGTAACCTGTTTTTGTAGCAAATTTTCCGACGGCGACATAACTCTTCCCTCTTTTGTGCTAAGCGGTAAGCTTTCCTTTGAAGGATTAGTTTCATTAAAGTTTTCGTATCCCCTATTTTCACTAATGAATTTTGAGCTCGTGGTTGCTTGAATCGATTCAAAATTTTTCGTGGAAGTATGATTCCCTATTTGGTTTGGCATTGAACCCTTTGAATGATTACAGTCATGTTTTTTCGAAGATGTTTTGTGCTTTGATAAACTCTGGTCACTAAATACTTCACGTGTTCCATTTGCATTGGCGCTGCCCGTTGTCACAAAATTATTGCGGGCAGAGTCAAAAGGCGGAACCTTTCCTTTCCTCGGAGGCAAAACGGGGGGCCTTTCTTCAATCTGGCTGGCCATATGTTTTAACTTGATTTAGAATTTTTTTCTCGGGCTTTGTAAACCAGAAATTGCCCAATTATATCATATTCGGTTTAAACTTCGGTGCTGTTTTAAATGTAATAAATGTTAAATTAATGCGGGGTAGGAGAGTAAAGAGTTTATGATGTAGAATTTATATAATATAAAAGATATTTTAATTTAATATTAATTAAAAACATTTTAAATGTTAATAAAATTTGAAAAGATAGCCATTTTAATTCAAAAAACGAAGGTGAACATTTAAATTATGGGGAAATAGTGGATTATAAAAAGACTGCGAGAATTATCTACAATACTTTTAACCTAGTGTTTTAGCTTTCAATAAAGCAGCAATTTATATGGACCTGTTATCTTTTAGATTCAAGCACGCGCCACATTTCGCGTTAATTTAAATGAAATAGCAAATTAACTTGACGCAATAACGAAGCAAAGAGAAAAATAAAAAGGAATACAGTTTTAAAATTTAAGTTATCGTTTAACTAGAAGCTTCGAATGCAATTTAACTGATAACAAAATGGCAAAACTGTCAAGGGAATTTCTCTATATCACAATTAATAAAAATAGAACAAACTGGTAAAATTGAGGCTTTATCTACAAACTTTGGCGGCTTAAAAACACTTTTAATTAATTTAACGACTTTTTCAGTTTATTATTAAATGGTCCTAATGCAAACTGCCCCAATTAAAATGTTGTTAGAGATATATTAGAGGTAGAAAACATTATATGATATTGGACAAAAGACCATATAAGTATGATTAACCTCTCTGTCTGGTTTTAAATTTTTAAACTCCAAATTTTCAGATAGTTTGTATTAATTAATTTTAAATTGGGAGTATATAAAACAAAACTGTTGATGTCGCAAGTGTATTAGGCGATTTAGGGTAATAGCTTATTGATTAGAGCCATGTGAACGCGTTGTTTTCCGATCTAATGCACTAAAAAAAAATAGTCATCTACTAATGGCTGTGGCTAGTGATTGAAAAAAATTTAAAAAAAAATTGAACGCAATCGTTTACCATTAAGAGTTGAAATATAAAAAAAATCGTTAGGCATTATATAAATGGGCAAATTACATTATTTTTTAATATTAGCCGTAAAATTATTATTTTGAAAATAGTATTTTTTAGTAAGTCACAAGCCGGCGTAGTTGTGATTGCATTCGTTGCTCATTTAAAAATACATGCTTACAGACATGGCATAATTTTTGATTTTGTCTAAAAACTATTTCGCCGGTGAAATTTATTTAATTGATGCTTAACATTAAATCCATTTCAGAAAATTAGATTAGTATGAACATTCAGGTAAAGCTCGATATACTTAACATTAGTTCATGACACCCTAAAAGGCCGAGTATATTTAGGTGTTATGTTCCAACATTATAGCTGTTTTTTTGCGTTATCTTTTGTAACATGATAACTTAAATCCAACCTTTACCATTATCCGAACAAATTGCTAATATATAAGTAGGGCTAAATCAAGCAATAATTATTTGATATTTTCAACGGCTGACTAGGCCAATATCAGAGCTCTATTCCCCAACCCTAACCATATCCAAGTTTTTTTGAATTTACTCTGTATTGTGTGTTTCAATCATTTTTAAAAATAAAAATTATGTGAAATTTAGATGCTAAGCAAAACCGATGACATTTTTACTTTAAAAAATAAATTCGCCCCTAACACAGGCACTCCACATTCCTAATGCCATTCAGGTCAATAATCAATAGAATATTTTGATCAACTAAAATATCTTTTCTGAGCCTGACAACAGTTAGCTTAAGGGAGCCAATAAGACCAGTTTTGTTGCACGAATCTCGTTGAAGATTCTCGTATAATTTTAATAGTTGAGGCTAAAATGAATTCGGGTGGGGGTGAGTTTATGGTTTTTGGATATTTTTGGAAAAGAAATGTAATATATGATATTGATTATTTTGATTTAAAGATGCTAAAAATTTACAGCTTTATTACCTATGACGCTATAAGGAATTTAAACTGAACATGGAGGTTTATCATTTATCTTCATTTGTCAAAAAGGTCATATGTCTTGAGCTGGATGTATGCTGGTGAAATATATTGAGCTCGAATTGATAGGATGTGAAAGACAAATTATAAAAATATTTAGAGATGCCTTTAAAAAGGCAATAATTTGTTGCAATAAATTATCCCCCGTGATAAAATGATGGCCAAAATTGCTATTTTTATTTAAATTTGATTATGGTTAAGGATTGCTTAAAACAGGAAAGTGGGATTGAAAATGATTATTGCAAAAAATATGGGATCTATATATGTTTCTTGAAAAACAAACTTAAAGTATCATTCTAGATAAAAAACAACTGTTTGGAAATCTCAAATAAAATTGTCTACCTTGCGTGAGCCTACTTACCTAAATGCCTTATTTATTTCCTTCTGTTTTTAATCCATGGAAGGAAAAAAGAGAGCCAGTCAATATTATATATTATCAACCTAAAAAATCGATAATTCTGACTACCACCTTAATCATGCCTATAATAAAATGTCCTAAATGTTTTCGACAATAAAATACAGTTAAATTAAATTTTTATCAACAGGTCTTTCTTTTTATGGGACACGATCCCAATTTTGGCAAGAATTTTATTTCAATGTGTTTATAACGTTATTTGTGCATCATAAATTGAGTATTTACGTTAGAGTCTACAACTTATTTCATGCACAAATTTAAAATCCAAAAATAAAAGTTTTAATTTCGAATTAAAATAGAGATAATATTTGCACCTTTCGCAACAAATCATATATCGACAAGAAATTTTACAAACTAATGTGATACCTGATTTTATATGTACGTTCAATTCAAACTTTCACGTTATTCGCTGTCAGAACCTCATTAAATAATATTTAAAATATTTTCAACAATAAAAATGTTCAGTAAATTGTTTGTTTTCGTTAATATTATAAATTTTATTACATCAATTACTAAAATAAAAAACTTTTCGATGTTCGTGTTTAGGTTGGTCGCTAAATTATTTTCAAATATGGATTAGACCTAATTTACAGATTTGCGAAAGTGTGCATTTCGAAACCTAAATCAAGTGAGACTCTGGTATAATCCATTTATTGAAAATAAAGCAATTTGTTTCTCAAATTTTAAAAAGTATATAGGATTAAGACGTTAAACTAGATGATTTTTCAACATAATTTCAAAAATATAGTTGTTCAGTATGCAGATGTAAGTGTGTAACCTTAAAAAATATTTTTTAATGACATAGTTAATAACATACGAAGATATTTTTGGGCAAAAAACTTATTAATTAATACAAATAAAATTTTCAGGCTCTATGAGCCGGTTTTATAGTCAAGTGTCGGACCGGAATCCCGTTGAAAATTTATTATAATTTTTATATTTTCAAAAAAAAAATAATTCTTAATTTTTGAACGTGTTTTAATAGATATAAAATGAATGGGGACAAAATATTAAAAAAAATTTATATTTATAGATAAGCCTTGTTATAAAAATTAATCTAGAATTATTTTAAGGTTTTCATATATCTATAAAATAATTTAATAACTTAAAGTTTCTTCAACAATAGCCTACTGATGTAAATATTTTTTGGTGGTTTTTGGCTAAGCACCTTTACAGCAATGATTTTAGAAGATGTTTTTTAGGAATGCAAGTATGAAAAATTTTAACCAAATACCGAAACTATGTAAATTAAATAATTTTCTCCAAATTCTCAGTCTTATTAATTTTAGGTTCGATATAATATTAAAAGGGGCTAGTGGGTAAACCTTGTACGCAACCCCTAAATGATATTGTGAAACGAAAAATGCAATAAAATTAGGCCTAATGACAACCCCACCCAAATGTTTAAATATTTGCTAGGTGATCTAATCGTCATTTCAATGGATATTATGTTTGGCGGAGAGACGCTTTTTGACCCCAACGGAGGTCTCAGCGCAGCTGTTTCCTATAAAACTTTAACTAGAACTTCGCATTAATTTTAAATGTAATAAATAGCCAAAAATAATTTATTATTTTATTTTTTTCCGATCCTCCTAAAAATGTTCTACTAGACCTAAACTATTTTATCAATAATATTGATACATAGTAGATTGCCAAGATTTATCTAATGGAATACAGAAAAATAATCCACATTTTTTTTACTTTGTTTTAAATATTACGATTTACATAACTTATTTTGGCTTGTAAATAAAGAGCACGTGTTTTTATAAAAAAATGAAGTTCATAGCTATGAAACTCTTCAAGTTAAACATGTTTTAAATGTAGCATTCGCTTTACAAATTTCTCACCCTGCGGGTAGGATATAAAAAGGTCTTTGCCTATTTAAAAATATAATTCTGATGAAAATAAACGGTGTGGCCTATAACCCATGATCAATCAGTGGGTTTTTAATAAATATTTTTAACAGGCTAACAAAAAATTTAAAAATTATAGTATTACACAGCACAACAAATTTTTGAAAGTTCTCAGATAATTACTGAAACCAGACCTGCAATTTCTGTGGTCTCCAAATATGTTTTCATTATTTTCCGATCAAACTTATATATCGATTTGAAAACAAACAGACTTTATGCCAACAACTGTTTTTTTTTTCACTTTATGTTTGTTTATAAGTTTATGCATAATATTTTGTAGTTCACATAAGCCTTTTTGTTGTGTGAATTTTTATTGTTCGTTGTACTATTTTTTATGAAGTGTTTATTTTATATTGTTAGGGTTTTATTAATTCATATGTTGCAATTGTTTTGGTAATGTAATATTAAATAAAGTAGCCAAGCTTAAAATTGATTTTTAGAATTTTGAAATAATTAATTTGATTAATGCGTTTAAGCTATATTTTATATTTTTTTTATTTTAAATTTTAGTTTTTCAGTCAGGGCAAGGGTTTAGCGTCCAAGGTTAATTTAATAATTATTATTTTTTCAATTTTTTTTTGTTTTTTTAGACAAAGGGTTGTGTGTCTTAAAGTGGTTGCGTCAAAGGTTAAATTGAGTTTTTTTAATTTGATTTTATTAACAAATTTAATTTAAATGAGTCTGCCAAGGTGTCTAAACTTAAATCTACAAATATTTCGATGCGTCCAAGGTTAAACTTAATAATTTTATTATTTTTATGATTTTTTTTTAGAAAACCTCGGGTTGTGTGTCTTAAAGTGGTTGCGTCCAAGATTACATTTAAGTTTTTTTTAAATTTGATTTTATTAATAAATATAAATGGGATGAGTCTGCCAAGGTGCCGAACTTGAATTTAAAATTATTTCAATGCGTCCATAGTTAAACTTTACTTTTTATTATTTTTTTGATTTTTTTTTGTCTTTTTTTGACAACCCTGGCGTATATTAAAGTGGATCCATACAAGATTAAATAAAAAAACTGAAATTTAACTTTGGACGCAACCACTTTAAGACACATACCCCAAGTTGTCAAAACAAAACAAAATTAAAAAAATAATAAAATTATTAAGTTTAACCTTGGACGCATTGAAATAGTCGTAAATTTAAGTTTAGACACCTTGGCAGACTCGTCCCACTTAAATTTGTTAATAAAATCAAATTTAAAAGAAGATTAAATTTAACCTTGGACGCAACCACTTTAAGACACACACCCCAAGGTTGTCTAAAAAAACAAAAAAAAATCGAAAAAATAATAAAATTATTAAGTTTGACCTTAGACGCATCAAATTATATGCAAATTTAAGTTTAGACACCTTGGCAGACTCGTCGCACTTAAATTTGTTAATAAAATCAAATTTTAAATAAAAATTTAAATTTAACCTTGGACGCAATAAGAACACACCCCGAGGTTGTATAAAAAAACAAAAAAAATAATAAAATTATTAAGTTTAACCTTGGACGCATCGAAATATTTGTAAATTTAAGTTTAGACACCTTGGCAGATTCATCCCACTTAACTTTGTCAATAAAATCAAATTTAAAAAAAAGATTTAACCTTGGACGCATCCATTTTTTCGATAGATTAGACTTTTTGGCGGGCAAATATCAAGGTTAATTATGTATAAAATAAAAAACAAATATAAAATTTTAAAAATAGTTTGGACGCATTCATTTTTTATGTATCTTAGAATTGTTGGGACACCAAGTAAATTTAATACAAAGACAAACTACAACATTACATGCATAAAAAACATTTAAACAAAAAATCTTGCATATGGATGAACTCTACCTGGCAAACATAATCAAAAAAATATAAAAAAAAACAATATGAACCTTCCTTGTACTCAGTAATATGTACTTTATTAGTGTTATTATGCTTACTTTTTTTAGATTTTTTAAACTGTCATTTACTGCATTTTTTATTAAATAAAGTGGATCCGGATATTTAAAATAAATAATTGAAGTTTTTTTTATAATTATATAACAAAAAAAAATTTTAATTTTTTCTTTCAGGTGTTCTCGAAGTCGCAAAATCTGTCCATTTAATCAAAAAAGGCCTTTTTCCGATAAAGACGGATCTAAGGAGCCAAGGCAGAAAGAAACTACGAAAAATGAAATACATATATGAGATAAGACCATCATGGGGATAAATCTTTTATGTTTTCATAAACACCGTTGTGCCATAAAAATTTGTTAAACTTATTTAAGTACAATGTTTTCCCGCGATTAGCACTGTAGGGTCCATACGGACCCCAGCACCATTTCCACAAATCTATCCCCTACCAGCACGCATCACAATGATGACTTCCCTAGCTCTAACACAAAAATAATTATCTTATGACCGCAAAAACTGACAACTAAAAATTAACTAAAAAATAATGATCTTTTTTTTCCTTTTAGGTTCCGTGCGCGCTGGCACGCGCGTAAGGTTTGTGTGCGCGCACGACAATAATGATCAAAAATAATTTTTTATTTTCAAAATATTTTTTTTCATGAAACTTTCTAAAAATGTTTTACTAGACCTGAAAACACGACATGATCAATAATATTGGTACATTTAGTTTTTTGACAAGATTTATTTTATGTTTTATGAAAAAAATCAAAAATTATAATATTTCAGATTTTTCTACTTTGTGTTAAATAAAATTTACAATTATAATTAAAGAGCACGTATTTATCTTTGATATAATAAAAAAAAAGTTCATAGATTTAAAACTCTTGTAGTTGTAGAGGTTTAAAATTGGGGTCATGGACCCGACTGTTGCATTCGCATTACAAAATTCTCACTCAACCATTCATGAGTTAAATAAATTTGAAAACATAAGTTGCAACAAGCATAAATTATTAAAATAAAAAATAATTTCTGCATAAAGGCGCGTTCAGACTTCTTTTAGAAGATTCTAAAAATTGTAATTAAAAATTTTATTTTTTTTTCAAAATTTTTTAGGGAAAAACTATTTTAAATGCTAAGGGCGCGTTCAGACTCATTTCATTTTTTTAAAAAATTTTATTTTTTGACAATGAACGCTTTTTTACAAAAGTCGCCAGTTTTGTTATTAGCATTTAAATAGTTTTTCTGAAAGTAAGTTTTATAATTTTGAAATTCAAAATTTTCAAAATTTTTAAATTTTTTAAAAAAATGAAACAAGTCTGAACGACCCTAATATAGGATTGGCGAATTTTTGTTAATGCTTTCAATGTCAAAATTTTTTGAAAAAATTAATAAAGTCTTCCCGCGCCCTAAAAAATAATATGTCAAAAATCTAAAAAAAATTAACATAAAATTTCTACAAATACTTAAAGTTTCAAAGAACCTGCTGATAATTAGCGTCGATTTTAACTTTCATTTTAACATCTTCTTTGCAAACTTCCTATTTTAAAATACTTATATATAGGTAGTAAGTAAAAAAAAATTGGAGTAAAAAAACATAGACATTAATGTGACTAGTGTTAAGAAATTGACATAATTGAAAAGTTCTTGAGGATTCGTTATGATATAATAAGATGTCTAGGGGTGGCTAGGGTTAGGGAACGCCTAACCCTAGGACGTACAACAGAACTAAGAGATTAGCATATATTTAGGTTTATTAAACAAACAAATCACATGACAATTAATCAACTGGTATTGTTATATCCATGTCCTATCTTGACACCATCGGCCTTAACAAAATCTGTCTTTTCCTGCAATTGAAATAAGAGGACTTTTAAAACAAAATACAATATTTTTAGTTTGCCACTGGCCGCATTAAGCGAATGCACAGCCTTAGTAAAATAAATTACTTTAAATGGTCATAATGACGTGGGACTTATTTGACTTAAATAGCGTCAAACCCTAGGACTTATGTATCTTACCTAATGTCAAACCCTAACTATTATCTCACTTTTCTTTTATCCAATCCCCTTTTCTTCCAAAAAAAAATTTGGGCAAAAAACAAAGTTAAAGTCGCGGTGTTTACAAGATGCATAAAATAAAATATATGAATAAAATAAATTTGCAAAAATTTTGTAGAAAAAAATATAGAAGAATAAGATTGTAAGAGAATAAAATTTGTAAGAAAAAGAATTTGTAAGAGAATAAAATTTGTAAGGGAAAAAAATTTGTAAAAAAAAAAAAAATTTGTAAAAACATAGAATTTGATACTAAATTTGAAAAGAAAAACTCTCAGAGTTATAGCTAATTAGGTTATACCCAATCTACCCACCATAATATCAGGTTACGGCATTGAATTTGAAAGTATACGTACACCTATAATCTCTTCTGAATGTCATCTGTAAACATGGAACCCGTAAAGCACCGCGGCTGTTGCGGTGTCCGGTGCGTCGTCGACGACGACTCCGGGAAGAGTTTTCTTTTCTTTGTAAGGGCGATGGTTCCCTGAAATCGGTACAGCCGGAGATAGGGAGATGGAACACGTAAAGCACCGCGGCTGTTGCGGTGACCGGTGCGTCGTCAAAGACCCGTGGAAAATCAAAGAGGGCGTATAAATTTCGTACCAGATTGTACCCATATCCGCAGCAGGTCTCCGAGGTGAACAGCCTCTAGTCGATAGAATAATGTAGGTAAAAATTGGATCCGTAACTTCGGAAGAAGGATTGGCTCCAAAGGCTGGGCCGGTTGGGCTGTGGCGAGAAGCAAGTCCGGAATCGTCCCGGGGCTGGGATCGATCTATCGGTCTAACTCGGAACAGTGTCGAATCCTCGTGTATCACCTTAGCTAACGCGTTCCCGGGTACGTGACGCATTCACATGCGCCCTCCGTGCTCGGGTATCTACGCTTCGTCCGG
Source organism: Acutogordius australiensis (assembly GCA_030555515.1). Taxonomy (NCBI): domain Eukaryota; kingdom Metazoa; phylum Nematomorpha; class Gordioida; order Gordea; family Gordiidae; genus Acutogordius; species Acutogordius australiensis. The sequence goes on along the minus strand of JAUIRJ010000353.1, from coordinate 6,887 downwards.
CGGTTAACAGCCAGGTTAGAACTGATACGGACTCGGGGAATCCGACTGTCTAATTAAAACAAAGCATTGCGATGGCTGTTGGACGGTGTTGACGAAATGTGATTTCTGCCCAGTGCTCTGAATGTCAAAGTGAAGAAATTTAATTATGCGCGGGTGAATGGCGAGAGTAACTTTGACTTTCTTATGGTAGCCAAATGCCTCGTCATCTAATTAGTGACGCGCATAAATGGATCATCGAGATTCCTACCGTCCCTATCTACTATCTAGCGAAACCACAGCCAAGGGATGGGGCTTGGCAGAATTTGCGGGGAAAGAAGACCCTGTTGATCTTGAATGTCAAGGTTGGATATTTCCTCGGCTATGTTAGAACTTCTGTGTTATGTCATCATAAGTATTAGTTGAGGGTTAAAGGGTTTGGCTTACAACAGAACAATTAAGAATCGTATATATTTATTAGATTTATTAAACAAACAAAGAACAGCTGGTAAATCATCATCTGGTCTTATTATATACATATCTTATCTTGACACCATCGGCCTTAACAAAATCTCTCTTTTCCTGCAATTCAATTATGGGGCCTTTATAAACAAAATACATATTTTTTCACTGGCCGCATTAAGAAGCGAATGCACAGCCTTAGTAAAATAAATTACTTTTAATGGTCATAATGACATCGGACTTATTTGACTTAAATAGCGTCAAACCCTAGGAATTATGTGCCTTACCTAGTCCCTAACTATTATCTCACTCTTCTTTTATCTCCTCTTTCCTTCGAAAAAAATATGAGCAAAAGACAATGTTAAAGCTGTGGTGTTTACAATCCAATTTATTTGCATGAAATAAAATATATGAAATAAATTTGCAAAAATTTTGTAGAAAAATAAATGTAGGAGAATAAAATTTGTAAGAGAATAGAATTTGTAAGAGAAAACTTGTAGGAGAAAAGAATTTGAGAAAAGAAAGAAAAGAATTTGGTACCAAATTAGAAAAGAAAAACTCTCAGAGGTATAGCTTAAGTGATACCTAATCTCCCCACCATTATATCACGTTAGGGCAAATATGAATTTGAAAGTATCCGTACACCTAAAATTTCTTCTGAATGTCATCTGTAAATTTCAGTATGACTGCAAAGAATAACTTTCCCGTACTCTTAAATAAAAAACCAAATCATGGGCATGGTCTGATTGGTATATTTTCCAGAGCTGGGAAAAAACCCATTTTTCAACTAAACTCAAATTTTTGTTTTTTAAAAATTTTATGACAGATTAAAAAAATCAATTATAAATAAATAGAGAATATAAGCATAAAATCTTAAATTTTGTAAATATTTTCATGATTAAAGCTAAAACCCTTTATTTTTTCTAATTTTCAAAAAATAAAAAAATGGGTTTGACCCAAAAATGGGCATTTTCCCAGCTCTGATATTTTCAACTAAATCAATCCTTTAAGTTATCTTGCAAAATAAAATATCCAAAGAAAATTGATAAATATTTAAGAATTTAAAAATGCAAAATAAAAAACTTGGTATAAAAACCTTCCAAATTTTAACTTCAGCTCTTACAGCAATGCTGGCTGCAGGTATTTTATATAAATTAATTTCTGCTTTGGAGCAAAAATAAATATTTGGTGCTAAACAATCTGGAAAAAACATATTGCTCAATACCATTATATTTTTAAGCTTCATCAAATAAAATTTTTCACTAACATTCTTACAACATACCTAAATCAAATTATAAAATCATAATTATTAACTAATAAAAGAGATATACATAGTTAGAAATATTTAAAAATTATATCATTAATTATTTAATAAAATTAAATTATTAACAAATTACTATAGTGATTATGTATATCATGTTGTCAATTTACTGAAAACTTCAAATTTTAATTTATCTTTTTCTTTAGTAACTATATTTCCATATCTATGTTGCAATTATTTTAAATAACTTCTTCTATTGTAGATGCAATAGATTGTGATTTCACTTTCTTGATTCCTGTTTTTATATAATTTTTACTTCTGACACCAATTGACCTATTTGAAAACTTCTTGAGGATTCGTTATGATATAATTAATGTTTAGGGATGGCTAGGGTTAGGGAACGCTTAACCCTAGGACGTACAAAAGAACAAAGAGATTAGTATATATTTAGGTTTATTGAACAAACAAATCACATGACAATTAATACTGGTATTATTATATCCATGTCCTATCTTGACAAAAATCAAATTTTTTTTGAAAAATTTTTTGTTATACTAAACGACCAAAAACCATTAATTCTTATTTTTTAACAATATAAATTTTTTTTTTAATATTAATTTCACAATTTTTAAATTAATATTAGCCTCTGCCTAAAAACACATATAAAAAAATTAAATGATATTTAAATAGATGTTCTCTGATATGTATTTATACACATGTATGAACAATGATTAACAGTTAATACATTAATATTTCGTAACTTTTTTACATTTCTTAAATTCCTGGTGAAATAATTAAATGAAGTATGTTTTTTCGTTGGAAATTATTAGATCTTACTTTAATATATAATAATATTATCTGCAAATGCCAGAGGAAAATCCTGGTCCTAAATTTTCTGCGAGGAGAAGATGTGAGCAAATAAAACGATGGGAGGCTTCGGATATAAGCAAGGCTTCTTCTCAAGCAAAACTAGCAAATAAAATTAGATTCCTAGACACAACTGTTTTCTTAGCAGCTTGCTCAGCTAGTGATATAGATGAAGTTAAGAAATTGCTAAAACGTGGTGCAGATATTAATACATCTAATATTGATGGCCTTACAGCATTGCATCAGGTAAATTTTATGAATTAATTGTTTTAATTTTAAATTAATTTGAATAGTTTTTATATTATAGAAATTAAAATTTATAATTGCTTTTTATTATATTTTCTTTAATTTTTTTTGTTGGTCATGTATTAATTTTAGTATACTACCAATTGCCCTTGCAATTCTTAATTTTTTTTTCTTAATAATATATGCTTAATTTTATACTTTTAATATTTAAAATACAGCTAAATTTATTAATTCAATTTTCATATTATGCTATATAACCTTAATTACAAATATGAAGTTTTTTAATAAATTGAATTGGTGTACTTGGTACTTGGCCTGGCTAATGGCCTATGCTGGGTGAATGCTATTTTTTTTTATATATATTTTAGCTAAAAACATCACATCTAACACGTTTTAAAGATTTTGTGTTATATATTTTAAATATGTATATTTTCTCTATCTATCTTTTGTTTAAATAGTTCTAATTAAAGAAATGGACAGCAGATATTTATTAGTTTTTCTGTGGAAATTTGGAATTAGATTATATTGTGTTTTTTTTAATGAGATTACGCAGTCACCCAGAGCCTTAGGTCTGTAAATTATATAGGTAATTGTTTAAAATGGTTTATAAAAATTTGTGTTAAGCTAGATATAAATATTTAACATGTATTTGAGCTAATTTTACAACCCCCATTTTATATTTAAAATTATGTTTTTTAACCATTAAAATTGTTTTTTTATGTTTAAAAAATAAATTAAGCTGGGTTGGCCAAGGGTTGAGAAATAAGCTGGTGGATTGCCATTTTATTTTAATCAGCTGACAGGTCATACTCTGCTAATTAATTTTATAGAAATTTTTAGAATGTGTTATTAAGAAATTGTTATATTTATCATTTAACATTGTTTTTGCATTATGAATATGCAACAATGCCAAATGCTTTTTCCTTATAGCTTAGATATCCTGTCACATAACCCTTTGTTTTAAACATGTGTCATTTTGCAAAAAATATAAGTGGCTCATTGTTTATTTTGATTGTATTTTTTTTTGGTTAACATTTAAACTAACACAATTATATTCCTTCTTCTCTACTGCTTAAAGCATTTTTGCCTTTCACCAAAGATTGAAGTGGCACAAGAAGCGTTAACATTTTATTTCGACCTTATCTCTTGTAGGAAAATATGATTATAAATATAAAGTTTGTTTAAACCTTAAGGTAATCACTTGTTTTGCTACTAACTTATAATTTGAAGATCATAAAGCTTTAAGTCCGAGGCTTATTTAGTAGAATTAAAAATTGTTTAGATTGGAAATTTATTTGTAATATTTAAACTATGGCATAACAATATAATTTGAAATTTTTTCTAAATTTTTGTGGCTTTATTGGCAATTTTGATACGATATTAGCCTAACTTTTTGATTTCTTTGCTGAAACGAAGGTTTATTTTTTATTGCCTTTTTCAACCATATCTTATTAATTTATTTATTTTGCTTAGTTTGTCTTTATGAGTTCATTATCAAAATTAACAGCATAAATTTTATTAACTTACGGTTTAAATTATTACGCGTTCGTTCAGTCAAAGCTGGCAAAATTTATGAGTTTTGAAATAAAAAAAAATTTAAAATTAAAATGTCGTTTACAACGGTACAATTATGTTGTTAAATAAGGTGTGGGTAAATTATAGGAAAATCATAATTTTTATTAAAAAAAATTAATTTATCCGGCATATATATGAGCAATTGCTTTACAATTTAATGATGTTTTAATGAGCCTATATGTCGTTTGAAGAGGCATACCTCGCTTAGGTGTTTTGATAGGCAACTAAGACAATTTAATTTAATATAACTTGAAACAACTTTGATTTTGCTTAACAGCTATTTAAAATACATTATGCGTTGTGTTATAGAAGTAGAAGCTTAATTATGCATAAATCCATTATTAACATTGTTTTACAAGTACTGTATACTAGTTGCAGAATATCGACTTTCAATATGAAAATTAACTTCATGGGCCGGCCATGTTATAAAAAAAATTCAACCAACATTGGAAAAAGAAAGTTCAGTCAAAAAACTGAATTTAATGTCAAAAGCCAGACTTTTATATATTGTCGCCAAATCGATTATTATTTTTTTTAATAAATAAAGCACATGATTATTAATATCAAATGCAAAAAAAAACTCTGTCCTATATCAAATTACTAAATATTTTCCTTACTGTCTACCGAAGTGTTTGCATAGCTGCTTAATTACTTCATCCTTTCTAGTAAAAAGGATTGGAAAATATAATTAAAAAATGTTTCCAAAAACTGTATTAAATCTTTAAATAAATTGACTTTTTTATTTTTATAATAAATTTCCATATGTTTTTTTTAATTTGGGGATTTGTATTAAAATCAGGACTTTAAGTTCAAACCTACGGTACCCAAAAAGACCTAGAAAACATTTTAATGTAGGATTATAAATTTTTTTTGCCCCATAAAAAAGTTAGGATGATATTTCAAATATTTTTAAATACAGTAAAATAACACCTCCCGATTTTATATTTGTCTCGTTACTCAATATTGATTTATACCATAATTTTTAAGTTGTTATTTTACCTGGCTCTCTTATATTATTTTTGTTGGCCGATTTCTAAAAGAAACAGCCGATTGACTAGGGGTATATAAGATGAATTTTCAGGGTGTTGTTGTTGTTGTTGTTAGCCCCGGTTCTTTGGACGTGAGAAGTTGGATGTAAAATTGAGCTTGAGTGCTGCAAGGGCTGGAGCCAAAGATCTATGGGGGGGATAGGTGGCCCACGGTTTGGGCATATGAGCCAGTGTTCAATATTATCAGCTTAAGATTTGCTGTCATCGCAAATATTATTCAGAGAAGGGTCGATGCGAGCTCTGAAGTTTGCCAGTAATTGGCAATGTCCAGAGCGAAGTTGAGCTAGTTGGCAGCGGATTTTACGGGATAAAAGGGTTTCAGAAGATGAAACGGGAGGGGGTCGGCCGTATTTTCAGGGTGTTAAAATGTTTGACAAGTCTGAAACTGTTACCAAACCTTTTCGGGAAGTGTTTTTAATTTCTTATAAATAAGCACTAGCGCTGACTCGGGTTTTTTCAACATTTTTGTCTAGCTTACCTAAGCCATTATGTTTTTATGTAGGGCAAAACATATATACATAACAGAAGTTTTTTTGTGTATTTTTCACATAATTTTAAAACTTGGAAATTAATTTTCGCTAATTCTGATCTTTCCAGGCTTGTATCGACGACAATTTAACCATGGTACAATTCCTTGTTAAAGCGGGCGCTAACATTAATCAAGGCGACAACGAAGGCTGGACCCCACTGCATGCTGCCGCTTCTTGCGGCTTCCTTGAAATTGTCAAGTACCATTTGCTTTTTTTCTATCTTTTTTACTTATTTTATATTTAAAAAAATGTAAAATTATAGCCAATTGTTTGTTTAGTTGGAAGCTTTAGGCTTGACGATTCCCTATTTTTTTTTATAATTGTTTATGTATAATTTCAGCTTTTACTTTCTAGTTTTAGCCCATAGGGTACAGAATGTGACAGTTTTCATGTATTTAAAAAAAAACATTTAAATTTGAAAACATTCTTTTTTTCAAAACAATTATGGCAATATTATTTTTCAAATTATTGTAAATATTCTAAAGTTGACAAATTTTACAGAATTGATTCTCAAAAAACTCAAATTTTTTATCAAATAAAGATACGCCTTATAACATTAATTTTTTGCATGTTTTTCATCCCATTTTAATATTTTAACTAAAAAATGTTAATACATATATGGCAGACAGATCGTCGCTTATTCATTCTCATCAAAGTTTGTATGGAAAAATTTGGAGGTAGCATTAAATGACGACAACTCATCTATATTGTTTTTTTAATTTTCAGATTTTTTTAATTTGCCGTAAAACTAATTGGCTAGGTTTTTTAAATTACATTTCAGCCGCCAAACAATATTTGTTTAATATTTTTTAATACTCGAGTCTCAAATTTTATCATTGTCTTTTTTAACCATCTTGCTACATTATACGTGAATATATGAGAGAATTTACGTTTGTTATGTTAAGTACTATTGAATCATAT
>JAUIRJ010000352.1:0-19246 GCA_030555515.1 Acutogordius australiensis | reverse complement strand
ACAGGAAAGACATTTCTGTCAAATGCTCTACTCCCTTTTATTTAAACTACTACTAGTTACAGCCTAAAAATTAAAGAAAAAAAACAACAAAAACTATTGAGGGCAATTTAACAAATGCTCTCCATTTTTACATATGTATGATTAATATACTTTGCATGCAAAATAGTGTATTATCAAAGTTTTTGATTGCCCCCCCCCCCAAAAAAATTAAATTTGCCCCCCCCCCCCCCCCCCCACACCTTAAAAAATTAAATTTGCCCCCTCAAATACTAAATTTTATTTTTCTTTCACATAATATAATTAAAGTTCCGCCAAAAATGTCTAAAAAATATTATCTTAAAAATATTTACTTTTTTTAAAAAGTGTTTTCATTCATCAACACTTCTCTTCCGCTAAGATAAACTAATACAAAAATTATTTCTGTTGTTATAAGATATAGAAAAATTTGATTTTACAGAAAGCTTTATATTTGTGAAAGCAATTCATAAATCTGATGCCTAAGAAATTTTCTCACTTGTCAACAATCTTTTGATCAGGGATTGGTACCGGTACCGGTACCGGAACCGAAAACCGCGGTACTTGGAGGGTTGCTCGGTACCGGAACCGGTACGGGTTCCTAAAATTGAAAAAAGCGGTTCCGCGGTACCAAAATACATTATTAGCTTAAAAATACTTTAATTAAAATATAATGGCTAGAAATCCACACTAAGTGGTCTGATAGTTGCTTTGTTCCCTAAATCACCTAAATGGCGATATAATTTTTAGCTCAGTAATATAGATATTATCTTAAAATTTAGCATGAACATGCACAATATGTATAATATAAAAAATTTATATCAAAATATGCAAAAGAATATTTAAGTCAAACTTATAAAAAGTTTAAATATTTTGTAACATATAAACTAAAATAATTTTATTTTATTATTTTTGATATTTTAGATGTTTCATTCAGAGCTGGGAAAAAACCCATTTTTCGACTAAACTCAAATTTTTGTTTTTTAAAAATTTTATGACAGATTAAAAAAATTAATTATTAATAAATACAGAATATAAGCAGAAAATGTTAAATTTTATAAATATTTTCTTGATTAAAGCTAAAACCCTTTGTTTTTTTTAAATTTCGAAAAATAAAAAAATGAGTTTGACCCAAAAATGGGCATTTTCCCAGCTCTGGTTTCATTTGTTATAAAAAACTATTTTTAATATTCCGGAAATTTTATAGTGTTAAGAAAAATTCAAAAACTTAACATAAATTTTGATTTGTAAAAAATTATTTGTTTAATATTATTTAATTATATATTTCAAAACGGATGCAACTAAATTTTTTATAATGATTTTAAAATTTATTGAAATTTTCGGTAAGCTAGACCTATTTGAAAAACACGAAAGAGTTCAAAAGGATTTGCCAATTTTAAAATTTTGGGAAGATAATTCTTTCTCCTATCCTGAGTTATATATTTTATCTAGACTTGTTTTAGCTGTGCCTGCTACTCAAGTAAAATTAATTTAGTTATAATATTTTTAGGTAAGCGTTGAACGAGCCTTTTCAACCTTGATATTCTTTCAGATTTACGCAATCGGATAGACTCCAATTTACTAAATTCAATTATTTTACTTCGTTTAAATAAAGATTTGAAATAAAGTTTTGTCTATTATACGTGTATATATGTATATATTGCATTTATTATATATAAAAATAAATATAACCTGACATATATGTGTTATTATAAGTGCAGTAATTATTGTACCCTCTGGTACCGGAACCAGTACCCAGTACCGGTACTTGAGATAGGCTGGTACCGGAACCGGTACCGATACTAAAAATTTCCGCGGTACCAATCCCTGCTTTTGATAGAATATAGTCTAGAACCAAACAACTTGATCGCACAATGCTACGATGGGGCGAACGTAATGCCGGGGGATAAAGGTGTTGTTCAAGTGTTTTTAAGCAAAATAGCTGAACAACATGTCCCGTATATTCACTGATTTGACGACCGATTGCATCTTGTTGTAGATTCTCTTTAAATTTAATTGAAGGGAAAGATTTTTTTGATATTTTTTCTTACTTTCATAAATCTTTTTAACATGATGCAATCAAGAAAGTTAGTGAATGCGGGACCATACCCCGGCTTTTGCCCCATCGGTCGTGTGATCACTACGGCGCCATTTTTATTTAAATTACATAAAAATATTACTCTTTCAAAAATTAAAAATAAAATAATTTTTATATCTTCAGGTCGCAGGGCCGAAGCGTCGAGGTTTTTTGATCATATTTATAATCATCAATTTGTTTTTTTGTATTTATCATTTTAAAAATTATTTTATTTATTAAAAATTATTAATGATAATGCAAGATCTATGTTTGTAACACCATTGTTTGTTAGAAATTAAACAATTAAGAAATACAAATACATTTGAAGATTTATTCAAAAACTGTTTTGATATATATAATACTATTTTAAATGACAAAAATTTATTTATAGATAAAAAAACTAAACCTAAATATTTTTCTGATTTTTATTTATTTTCTCATAAGTTTGAAAATAGTTTAAATATTAATTGAATTAAATAGTATTTATTTTAATATTATTGATTCTTTTGATAATAGATTTTTTACCGATAATATTTATTTAGAATTTAGATTTCCTTTATAAATTTGATTATCCTTTTTTTTTGGTAAAATTAAATTAGAGCCACTTTTAAAAATAAGTAATATTGATAAAAAATCATTATCTATAAAAATTGACTTAGGGCACGTGCAAAGTGGGTTTTTATTTTCGTAAAATTTTCAAAATTTTGAAAAAAAAATTTTTGTAATAAAACGCAAATTTTTAAAAAGTTGTCAAATTTGGTTAATGCACATAAAATGCTATTTCTGAAATAAAAAGTTTTCAAAAAAATTTCGAAAAAAATAAAATTTATAAAATTTTCAGAATTTTCAAAATTTTGCAAAATAAAAACTCACTTTGCACGTGCCCTTAGCCAAAAAAATGTTAACTTAATATTTACAAAGAATGTTTTACTAATAATTATGTTAAACAATTATATAAAAACAAAGATGCCTTTCCTAATCTATTTAACAATTTTTCTATAAGTTTGTTATTTGGCTCTTCAACGTCGAGTTGTGACGCCACATTTTCTTCTTTAAGAAGAAAACTTCTAGTAGGCTGTCAAGTATTGACCTGCGTAAAGGTGATTTGGTTCTTCTAGGACACGAAAAATCATTAACTGGGGCGTTGAATTTTGATGAGTTTTATAATTTAATCAAAGCAACCTCTAGCATAAAATTGTTAGATTAATACAATACACTGCTCATATTCAGCTAATTATTGCTTAATATTTTAAGACATGGCTGCAAATTTTTTTTATGCGCATACGTTTATGTTCATGTTTAATTTAATTTTTTATCCTAATATTAATTACTAGTTATATATAACGAGTGTTTTTTAAAATATATTCTTCCATTTAGCATACTTATACAGTTTGTTTTCATGATAATCAATCTTCATATTTTTTTTCATGCGCATTGATACCATATGATAAAATTATACTTACAATTAATTTCCAAATCTCATATCTTTTTAAGCAATTGATTTTAGTGAAAACAATTAATTTTAATTAAGATATCCAATTTTCGCAATCATTTTTTTTATTTTAAGAATATAACATAATACTATTAATTTGTTAAAAATAAAAATTTTGAACATGGATTTAATTGTTGTACATGTATATTTTTTGCCGTGACCGAAGGTCACGGCTAATTTTGCCGCCAAAGAAGGCAAAAAAAAATTTCCCACACGAGTTTTATTTGCCCCCCCCCCCCCCCCCCCAAGTGGAAAAGCTAGAATCGGGCCTGAATCCTAACCGAATGAATAGTAATATCAGTAGAAATGTACATATGCATGTTTGCTATTAGAAACCACTTAATTAGTATGCATAAAAAACATTAGGTGAAATGTTACAAAATACTACCCTTATTTTATGTGTCATTTAAATTTTAGAAAACCATTTTTATAAAAAAATAAAATTTTTGTAAAAAAAATTTTGGAAGGTTTAAAGAGTCAATTAAAATAGTTTGTAATGTTATTTAACTTACATTTTTATAACTTGTTGCATCTATAGGTTAAACCTATAACTCAAAACTAAATTTTTTGTTATTTATAAAATTATACAATATATTAAAATACCCCCTAGACCACCAAATTCTAGGATAAATTTAACGCAAATGTTATTCCATAAGGACCTTAATTTTAAACTTCTATAACTTTAAGAGTTTAAAAGCTAATTTTTATTATTATAAAGAAAAATACGTGCCCTTTAATTCTAAACTAATATAAGTTTTTAGTAAATAATGCAAATTTTATCTACCACAAAACAAAAAAAAATAAAATTTTCTATACATTGAATTAATCCAACAAAAAATTTAATAAATATACGTTATGTTTATAGCACTAAATTCAGTTAAGTATGCTTTAAAACTTGCATAATCAGTGTTTTAAAAACTTTCATTTTAAAAGCTGTTTTAGAGCCGGAAATAAGCCAAAAAACTGAAAAGCTGTCTCTTGTTAAAACATTTAACTGTAACTCTAAAAAAAAGATAATTTATAATTATATGAGATTTAATCAATCACACAACACTAAAAATTGAATTATTTAGATAAACATTTTGGCGCCTTGTATTGCGTTTAACATTAAAAACAATATTGGCGTTATTTGATTTAAACCGGTCGAAATTAAGTGTATGGTCAATTCCACCTCAAATCGACAAACTTTTTCCCTTGAAGTCTCAATTTTGGCTGAAAATTGGCACATTGGTAGAGTCCTTGGGTGCTGATAAAAACCTAAATTTTTTTGACCGGAAGTGATTTTTGACTGGGATATGAGCAAAAATATTTTTCTTTGCAAAAAAAAAATTTGAGGGAATTTGGCGCGCATGTATGATCAAATTATAGCTAGAGTCATAATTTTTTTTTATTTTGAAGATCTTAATAAGGGCTACCTTAGATGCAGAAAATATTTAAAAAATATTTTTAAGTTATCAGGAAATTAAAGTTAAGTTTAGATAGAAATAGCTCAAAAAAGGTTTCTTTATATTTTCTGAAAAATTTATATAATGTGGCCCTTAATAATGTTAATAAATATATGATTTAAAAAGTTTGAGACCGGCATGACTTTTTTAAAAATTTAAAAAAATTAATTTTTGTACTAATTTTGGGACACATTTATGCTTGCACTATATTAGAATATGCTAATGTGCAAAATTTGACAGTATTTATAAAGCAAGACATATGGGCAATTATGTTAGACCATAATAGTTTGATTTAATTGATTACTAGTACTATTAAATTTTTCAATAAATAGTGAACCTTAAAACCGAGTGAAAATTTTGCCTGTTATTAAAATCGACTTTCTGGTTAACCAGCCAACCTAATATTGCTTAATAACATATAAAAACCCCACCTTTTTTCATTCGATTTTGACGCTTCTACAATAAAAATACCTAAATTTGCCATACAGAAAATTTTCAGGTGTCAAAAAACTAACGCAGATTGTATTTGTCTGTGCAAGCTTATTTTTTTATTATTTTTGCATAATTATTTAATAATATCTAGAACCTATATAATCAGTCATAATTTGCCTGTTTAAGTGTTAAAAAGTATATTGGTTATCGTTATGTATAGAAAATCTTATTAGAACGAGATAGGTAAATTACAAAAATATGAGATTATGATATTATTCCATTATTTTAATTAAATTTATATTTTATTGTATTTATTAAAACATATTCTTGTGTTAAAACTCGTTAGGAACGCATTTAGTGATAAAAAACTTAAGGTCAATGCCCAAATCCATATGCCTATAGAATCAAGTAACAGTGATATTTCCTCTTTCTTTAATAGGTTTAGTGCGTCTATATTATATAACTAAGATGTAAATGGAACTAAAATTGTTGGTTTTTAAACTTTATTAAGGTCGGTTCGATATATATTGTAGCCTTGTTTTAAATAGCCTTTCAAAAACATATTTGGCATTTGTAAAAATTAGTAAAAAAGACTAAATGTCTATATTTTATTTATATTAAATTGCGTCTAATATTTAGTCTTAAATTGAAGCTAATTCTGCTCGTTATAATCATTTGAAGTTGTTTAACCCTAAAACTGACTTCTTTTATGTATTAATAATATTAAAAAACCATATCACTATGTTTCATAAAATAATTGACTTTTTACGTTTATTTTAAGTTTGTTAATAATCATAAAATAAGAAAATCTGTTAAATCATAATATTCAAAACAGGCCAAATATATTCTCTTTTACTTTTTATATCAGATATAACGTTGTAGAGGCTGTTTTATTGAAAAAAAAAACAGGAAAAAAATAAATTTTTACAAATTTTTTAACCTTAGTATTTTTTCTAAAATCCTCCCAAATTTTTTTTATACAATAAATTTAACAAAGTTTTTGAATTTTGCCAAGGATAAATATTGAATATTATGTACAATATCTAATATTGTTCATCAAACTAAAAAGACTAGTAAAAGTTACCAAATATAAGCATACAAATTTTAACTTTTGTTTTTTGCACCTTAAAATTTCAAAAAACTTGGCAAACTTTTGTTTTTATTTCATAAAAAGCTATGGGTACGTTAAAAAATGTTTGGGGAATTTTTATATAGCGATGTTTTATGTATAAAATGCAATTTTAAATTTTCAAATTGGTTTGGTAGTGACCCAGAAAGTCGGCTTTGAAAATAGGAGTAAAATACTGAAAATTACGAATTTTTTTGATCTGTTGTTCCCTTTTTCTTTCCAAAATTGACAATAGTATGAATCAAATAAATAAAACTGTTATAGCCTAATATAATTGCCCCTATGTCTAACTTCTTATATATAATTAATTTTGGCAATTTTAAATATTTTAATATAGTGCAGGAAGCAAATTTTTGTCTGAAAACAAAAAAAAATTTTTTTTTTAATTTTTAAAAAAAAGTCATGTCGGTCTCACACTTTTGAGTTCAAATATTTATAAGGAATATAAAGGAGTATATTTTAGCAAATTTTCAAGTAATTTAAAAAAACGCTTTTTTAGTTATTTTAAACTGAATACTCTTCATAAAATTTTAAAAATTTAAAATATATTTTTTTAAACAATAAGCACATGTAAGATAGCCCTTATTGTCCTCTTCAAAATAAAAAAAAATTAAGCCTCTAGCTATAATACTTTTTGACTTATAACTTCCCAAAATTGTATTAAATGTGAAAATTCACCTTGCAATTTTTTTTTCTTTTGCCCCTATCTCCGTCAAAATTCACTTCCGGTTAAAAAAAATTTCCAGATTGTGAGATACTCTTAGATACTACCTCCATGCAAAATTTCAGCCAAATCAAAAGGGGTACCCCTTTCGGACTTGTTGGATTGAGGTGAAATTGACCATATCTATTCGTGGTAAATGAGATTAGATGAGCGGGTTGGGATGAAAATTAGGTCTCGCTTAAAATCAATTCACTATTGATTATACATAGTTATTTTACAAATCTCTAATCTCGATCTATAACTTTAAACTCAAGTTCCATTACGGTTTTTAAATATTTTAATTTATTCTTTTTTTACCCACTAACGCTTTTTTGATAGTGCATAAATTATTAATTTATCAGATTTTCCTTGTTTTTCTCTCTTAACTTGACCCATAAGTTTCCTCCGAACACCCACTCCAGCCTTTAGTGTTTTTTATTTACGTTTCATGTAAATCTTTTACTTTTTTAATCGGAATTAACAATTTTTGAGCATTTTTTTACTACGAATTTCAGATAATTTATGATTTATTTGATTTCATTAGCAAATTTGCTGAAAATTAAGAAAAATCATAGAGGTACAGTAGATTATGATCAAAAGGTGGATGCCATTACGCTTACATATAAAGAAATAAATATAAACATTTGCGACGGATGTAATTTGGCCGGTCATATAAATGAGGTACAATAATAAAATAAGATCTTTACCAAAAAGCGACTTACTTTCATTGTAACTCGCAAATTTGGCGACAAAAAGTTTTAACACATTCTATACATTCAAAATAAAATTATACATGTACTATATATTTTTGTCGGTCTGATTCTTAAAAAGGCTTAAACAAATATGTCTTTTTTGCATTAGAACTAGATTCGCCGATTAATTTAAGGGTTTTTTAAAAGGCTTTTGCAAACGCAGGTCAACAATTTTGTATGTATTAGTCAATTACTGAGATAAAACCTGCCATTATAGGGAATGTCAACTCCGCTTATTTTAGTTAGTCAGATATAAACTATTCAGATTGTAGGTTAAGATTTTATTCCAAGTAAATATATATTTATTCATGTATTCTTTCATTTCAAGCAATACGTTTATAAACCTTAGTTTAGTGCAAAGGCCAACTATATATAGCCGATGAGGACAACTATTATATGGCCGACAACCAAGATTAAAAAGTGAAATCTAAGTTAAATATTTTTAAGCTAAATAATATTATAGTAAAGCCTAAGTTTAATATATAAAATAGCTATACAAGGCCAAAGGCCTGTTATGCTAATTTGATTAAGGTTCACCAACATCAACATTAAAAATCTAGAAATAAATGTCCAAAACAAAAAAGATTCAAAAATAAAAAAAAATTAAAGTTTTATTTTTGCATAATGTCAAATTTAAACTTAAAATTACACTAAAAATAGATAATATATCGTGTCGTATTATAAAGTTTGGACGCGTAATATTTGGTATTATCTAAATGCCGATGTAAGAGCTTGATTTAATAAAATTCATATC
Source organism: Acutogordius australiensis (assembly GCA_030555515.1). Lineage (NCBI taxonomy): Eukaryota > Metazoa > Nematomorpha > Gordioida > Gordea > Gordiidae > Acutogordius > Acutogordius australiensis. The sequence continues at coordinate 10,447 of JAUIRJ010000352.1, read as the reverse complement.
TCACTATTTGTGATATGAATATAAGTTACAAGAAATTTACGCAAAAAAAGATTTTTAAATTTTTTTTACGATAATTTATAGCTGTCAATTTGGTCAAACAAGGCCATATTTCGTTATAGACGGATCTAAGGAGCCAAAGACGGAAAAAAACTAAGATAGACGAAAAATATACAAGAGATTAATCCATTGGGATACATTCTTATATGTTTTCATAAAATACGTTTCTGTAATTTATATTAAATTCCTTTCGTTTGAAGAACGAACTTGTGCCACAACAAGCAAATTAATTAAAGATGGTGTCGATGTAACTTATTTATGTTCAATAATTTTACAATATTTAAATCTTTAAAAATTAATTAGTCAAACACTTCAACATAAAACATTGATGCACCCAAGATATTATTGGCGTATATAAACGCCAACAAGAAATTGCGGATAAAATTTTCCAAGGATTATTTTTTGAGGCAAAGGGTTTGGCTACCATAACTATAAATTAAGCGATAACTTCTTTAAACTAATTACGCTCATTCAAATGTAATGGTCCAACTGTGACAAAATATTTTACCGAATTTTGCTTTTTAATAAGTATTATTTAGACACTTTATATCCGCGTTAAATCTTAGATTTGAGAAGTCACAAAACAAGTGTTTAAATTTTAAAATTCATTCTAATTATTTTTACAATTATAAAACTTCGAATAAGAGAGATTGGAAAAAGAATTAGAAAAATTTTATGGCTAATTAGATAACATTAAAAATAGGTTCAATAAAAATTAAACATTGAGGAAAACACAGATTGCGAAAAACTTTTTTTTTGTGGAGCTTTACAAACATGCAAGTATGTTGGATGGTGTCAAACAGGGCTGGGAAAAAAACTAAATGGGCTTTTTTTTAACAAGTTTTTGGGTTTTTTTTTCCAAATGCCCACAAACTCGTGGGCATGGCAAAAGAAAAGCCCCTTTTCCTGCTTAAAAAAAAGGGGCATGTTTAAAAAAAGCCCCTTTTCTCAAAGAAAACTCCTAGGAGCTTTAAGAAAAATAACCCACCCATCAAAATTTTTTGAAATTATTATAGAAAACATAAAATGGGTTTTTTGGGGCTCTTTTTAAGAGCCACTTTTTGTGGGTTTTTTTTGCCGCTTTTCTTAGTAAGGGCTTTTTTGAATTCTTATTTTGGCCCTTTATTTTTGCCCCCCTTTCTTTTTTCATGTTTTAGGGGAAAAAATGAGCCAAAGTTTTTTGGCTCATTGTTTTCCCAGCCCTGGTGTCAAATGTTAAATGGTTTGGTCTTTCCCACAATTACTCGTTTGGACGAGCGTAATATTACAATGAGAAGGATAAAATGTTAATTGCGATCAACAATGGCTGGCAATCTTTAGCTGACTTATGTTTATTAAACACACACATATTTGAGAAAATTTTCCCGTTTCAACAACCTTACAATGATTCGCAAAAGATGGTATATTATATCGAATAAATTTACACGTTTCAAATTTCTTAAGTTAAATTAAAAAATTTGTTTGTTCCTTAATTTAACTAATAATTGTTTGAATGAAACCGGAGGATGCTCATATACTGGCTTATATGGCTTTAATTCAATTTGGTAAGTTATATACCTGCTCTAATTATTCGTTGGACCCACTGCATATAAGTTTTCGAAAATAAATAAACATTGTTTTGGACATTTTAAATGTTAAAACATTTTTATAAACTTTCATTAAATATTTATTTAATTAATTCTATAAAATTTTTTAAATGCTTTGCATATAAATATTTAGTCTTTATGCAAGTTTTTCTTTAGTACCTCCCTTATACCTTATAAAATTTAAGTTGCATAAGACTCACAACAAACGTCAAATAAATCAAACAAAGAATCAACTAAAAATTTTTAGTATAAAATCGTATAAAATTTATAAAAAAATTATAAAAAACCTAAAAGGTGTATATTATAGGTCAACAAATTTTCTAGATAAATACAAATCAAACCTATCATATTAAGGATTTTTGAATCTGTTTACCGTTTTTTAAACAAACTTATTTAGTCAGCTATAAACATTAAATTTTAGAAAAACGGCAAAAAAAAACACAAAGAATAAAAAACAAAAATTAATTAAAATTTTTTTGCATATTCACAAAGCCTAACAATTTAGACTTCAAATAATAATAATATTATCAAAACCAATAATATATCTCGTTGCATTTAAATTTGAACGTGGAATTCTGTCTTATCTGCTGATATAAGAACTTGATGTTTTAAATAATAATTTAATTTCACATTATTTGAGATAAAACCAAAAAGAGATTTTTATTTAAAAAAAATTTGTTAATTTTTCTGGTATTTAAGGTCGCAAAATCGTCCATTCGGTAAACAAAAGATCATTTTTTTTGTTGGACAGAAGATATACAGGTTGAAGAAACTACGATAAACGGAAAATTTATATGAGATAAGGCCACATGGGGATAGATTTGCTTTTTATGTTTTTATAAACGTATTTTTCTGACATTAATATTTATTGACCTGTGTTATAAATATAAACAAAGCTCTTTTTTTTGGCAAATTTTTGAGGGTCCCTTCCCCCCCCCCCCCACTTTTAAATATTCTCGTTTTTTATTTCACTCTTAGTTCTAATTAGTTGGCCAGGTTAATATCTAAAAAAACCAAACATAAATGATTTGTATAGTAATGTGCATATTACTCTTGCAAGAGATGTTTTTTGAAAGGAAAAAATTTTACTACTTTGTTTATATATCTGTCTAGCCATTATATCAATATACACATCAAAAATATAGTTTTTAAAATCACGTATAATATAGCTCGATGGGTCCAATCAAAAATTTTAGATCTTATTTTAGAAAAGATATTGTACATTTATTTGTAATAATCGATAACTGCCTTATACACTAGCCTGAACCTCTTGTTAAAATAAAAACCTGAAAAAGAAAAATTCATATCTATACCAGAATTTTTTAAAAAATTTGTTATATATATCCATATTCTATTTATATTTATTCACCCGACCGGTAAATGCATATAATGTCTATTAGGCTATCAAAATTATTTTATCAGCCGTGGTCGTGTTCTATATATTTTAAAAAAAAAAGATTGAACTAGCGATTAAAATTAATGAAATGTTAATGTAATATGCGGTTTTAAAAACAAAGTTTTTTAGTATATCAAGCCCTTTAACTAAAAACGATATTATACATTATCAACATAATTTGAACTTTAAATTTATCAGTTTTTGCTTATTAATATGCAATAAAACTTTAATTAATTTTGTTTTTATCTTTTTTGTTTTTAACCTTTTTTTTTTATAATTTTCAATGTTTATTGATGACTAAAATGAGTTTGATTAGAAAAAAATGATAAACGGATTTGAAAATTCCTAAGATGGCAAGATTTATCTCTGTAATTAGCTCATAACTCTCAAAAAATTGTTGACTTGTGTAATAGAATCAAAACACGCCTTAAGTATTAAAATATATAAGTGTCTAGGATTAAAAAAAGACCCCAATGTTGCCAAAATTTTAAATAAATATGCTATGCACTTCCAGTAAATCACATCTAATTGACAAAATATTAGAGATGTCTTATGATAAATATATTATGTAACATAGCCATTATTAAAAGTACCAAAAAAATTTTTTTATATATACATAGCCCTACTACAAGAAGACCCTATAAAATTTTAATGCGTCGCGTCAGAAAACGTATTAAAAAGATCACATGTATATTTTTTTGAGGTTTTGCTTACCCCAAAGCACAATCTCTTATATCTGAAACATTAGTTTTCCGCATATCTCTTACATGTATGAAACATTTCTAGTATAAATCATCATATATAATTTTTTTTGAATTTTCAGGGGTAAATTTTAGCAAAAAAAGAAGAAGAAGAAAATTTCCATTTTTTATGGAATTTTTGGACAAAAGGGGACTTCCCTATTTCATACACGAAAGAAAAGCTTTTAATATATTAGAAATAATATAATGTTATAAGTATCTTTTTGGGAACACAGATAATTTTCAGTATGATGGGTTTTATGTAAAAAATGCACCATCCTTTAAACATAAAATAATATATAGTAATAGCTTAATGATATCATGCGGTTATTTTACAATTTAGTCTTTTTTAGTGTATGTTTCAGTTATTAAAGGCATATTTTGAAATGTGATTTCAGCGTTTTTTATATTTAAATTTTGGTTAAACAAGTGTTTTTTAAATATAAATTTTTGAAATAAAATTAAAATAAAGTCTTATTTTGAATAGATTTATGTGTAATTTAATTAAATTAAAATGCAATATAATATAAATGATTATAAAAAAGATGTGTTTAAACCAGAGCTGGGAAAAAACCCATTTTTTGGCTAAATTCAAATTTTGGTTTCTCAAAAATTTTATGACAGATTAAAAAATCATTGAAAAAAATACAAAATATAAGCAGATCTTAAACTTTATAAATATTTTCTTAATTGAAGCTAAAACCCTTTAATTTTAAATTTCGAAAAATAAAAAAATGGATTTGACCCAAATATGGGTTTTCCCCCAACTTTGGTTTAAACAAAACTTTATTTAATCAAAAATATGTAAAAGGTATGCATAAAAGTGCTATTCTGTGTATGGTTGCGTTCAAACTTACGATATATTTTGTCAAAAAAAATTTATGTCTCAATATGTTTTATCTATTTTGAGTGAAATAGATAGAAAAATTTGTTTTAATCAGGGCTGGGAAAAAAAACTAAATGGGCTTTTTTTTAACAAGTTTTTGGGTTTTTTTTTAAATGCCCACAAACTCGTGGGCATGGCAAAAGAAAAGCCCCTTTTCTTGCTTAAAGAAAAGGGGCATGTTTAAAAAAAGCCCCTTTTCTTAAAAAAAACTCCTAGGAGTTTCAAGAAAAAATAACCCACCCATCAAAATTTTTTGAAATTATTATAGAAAACATAAAATGGGTTTTTTGGGGCTCTTTTTAAGAGCCACTTTTTGTGGGTTTATTTTTGCCCCTTTTCTTAGTAAGGGCTTTTTTTGAATTCTTATTTTGGCCCTTTATTTTTGCCCCCCTTTCTTTTTTATGTTTTAGGGGAAAAAATGAGCCAAAGTTTTTTGGCTCATTGTTTTCCCAGCCCTGGTTTTAATCAATGCGCATTATTTAGTATTTTAGCCACCGCCGTAACCTCCCCTTTTATTAACTACGATCTTTTACGCATTCAACCTAATTACCTAGTACTTTGCTAAAATTCTACAAAAAACTTTTTTTGGATGTGCTCTAACCAGAGCTTTAAAAAAACTTATTTTTTTTGGGTCGAACTTGTTTTTATTTTTAAAATTAAGAAAAAATAAAAAGTTTTAGCTTTAATAAAAATAATATTTATTAATTATAAAATTTTCTGATTTAATTTTATGTCTAATTATAGTTTATTTTTTTATCATAAATTTTTTGAAAAACAAATATTAGAGTTTAGCCAAAAATGAGTTTTTCAGCTCTGGTTCTAACTTACTATTAAATGTACATATGAGAAAAATGCAATTTTTATATGGCTGTGGCCGTTAATTAATGTATTAACGTTAGAGTAGCCTGTTTAAAAAAAATTATTTTTTGTCAGCATAAAACGAGCAAAATATATTAATATTTTATTCTCAAAAAAGGCTTTTGATTTTTTTAGCTCTAAAATTAAAAGGCTTTAGGTTATAGACAAATTAGTAGATGGAAGGCAAGTCAGGAAAAGGGAGAAAAAAAATAATATTAGCAATTCCATTTCTTCTTCCTTCCATTTCCTTTCTCACCTTCCTACAATCTGATCATAAAAATGTGGTTTGTCGTCTCTTCTTTATTCATTTTTCGCTTTGTAGTTTTCAATCATGAACCTGTGTTTTATAGCTTATACATAACAAAAAATTTATTAAATTGTCTTTTGATGACTAAATTATGTTTCAAATGGTTTATTAAAGATAAATTAATTTTTTAAGTCGATACAGGCAGCTAATATTAGAGATTTTACTAATCTGTAACTCTGCTTCATTACGATAACCATAAAAATTAAGTCGGAAAAGAAATATAAAAATACAGTCAAAATATTTTTTTTATAAATCATCTTAGGCTGTCAGGGGAGAGGAACTTAGTGTTTTATATTGCTTATACCTCCTTTACCAACCGATCTTTACCCCACACACTTACTTAAATCTGCATTCATCTTTTTTTTTTTAATTTTTAAAATTAAGTTTGGTCGAAGTTTTTTATATTCTACATATTAGTTTTTTTTAAGCTTAAGTATTATGAATTTTGTACCCCAACTTTTTCTTAAACTTCACCCCCCTTCTCACGCCCCTCCCCTTGCCCGCCATTTTTACGTCTAGACATCGTATATAAGCATCTTGCTTCTCCCAAAATTTAATGGGAGAGGATAGAGATTTTTTAGAAAATTAGCTCTCCTTATGTTCAGTTTTTTTTGAGGTTTTGTATAAATTTTCTTTCCTTATGGGCTGGTTAGATAAAAATTTGGGGAACAAAACGAATGCTAAAAATTTAATCTGGTTAGGAAAGCAAAACAGCTGGCATATTGCAACAGGGCAGGCAATGAATTCAATATTCCGGCCGTGAACCCTACAAAAAAAGAACAATCTTGTTTTGATATATTTTTATGGAAAAAAAAATAATTTTTTCATGAAACAGACATAGAAAATATTAAAATATTTGAGAGATAGGATCTATATAAGAAAAAATATATATAAAATTATATGGTAATTTATATTTAATTTCAAACGTATTTTAAATTTGTATATATATCTGTACCGTAATTAATAGAATTTGTAATTTAAATACAGCAAGGTGTATCAGCAGTCGATGGTCCAATTGTTCATTTTTTATTTTCGTTGTCCTGGTTTGCGAGAATTTTTTAAAATTTTCAATAAATGCTACAATTTTATTTCCAACTCGACTATTAGTTTTTTAAGTCTCAAATTCTAAGTATAATTAAATATTGTCATTTCTCTGGCCGTAAATATTTTCGCTCTATTAGGTATTAGTTGGCTAATACAATTCGATAAAAGACTAGTAGTTTTACTCCTCGATACCCAAAAGAGCTAACTTGCATTGTGTCCTCTTTTAAAATGCGTTTTTCAGTCACCAGAATCAAGTTTTTGGCACTTTGATTTGCAAAATTGCAAAGATAGGAAATTTCACTCTAACGGCAACGTACCTTGAATAAAACTTATTTAGTAAGATTTATTAATTAAATACATTGCAAATATATGTTTTATGACTTTGCTGCAGATTAAAAATATAAGGTGTTAAAAATGTTATTGCCCAAAAACACGAATACGAGGCTTGGTGCTTCAATTTCTGGTCTATCAAGGCTTATAAGGAAAATAGTATTCTAAATTAAAGAATAAATTAGTGTTTAACAAAGGATTCCTTATTTATTTGAAACGTAACAATAATCAAAGTTAGAAGTTATTCCACAGGTCAAAAAATTTCTGAGATTTATGAGCTAACCAATAAGATTAAACCTAAATTTACAATATAGATTTTCAAATCCGTTTGCCGTTATTTCTCATTAATCTGAGTAAGTCAGCTAAAAATTATAAAAAAAATGTAAAAAAAATACAAAAGCGAAACAAAAACAAAAAAAAAGAATATTTTTTAGATTTGAAACAGTTAAACCGTAAAAAATTAAAATTCATTTCAAATTATATTAATATAAAAAAGCGATAATATAGAGTATCGTAAATAAGTTTACCCGGAATATTCTGTGTTATTTAAAAGCTGACGTGTATTATTTAAATGCTGATGTAAGACAAGTGCTTAATATGCATAAATTTTATTTTCATATGTTACAAGAAATATATATATATATATATGAAAAAAAAAGGTTCTTTTTTTAGGGAATTCTTGAGGTCGCAAAATCGGTCAATTTGGTCAAGAAAGCCATTTTTTTTTGATTTGAACCTCTTAGAAGTCGAAGCCGGGAAAAATTACGAAAAACGGGAAACATAGGCTTATGCTTTTATATATAGACTTGTTTTTTCAGACATTGAGTTTGTGGGCCTGTGTTATAAAAAATTCGTTTCGTATCGCAATAATTTAACGCATTGATTAATTAGCTGTACAGGCTTATAATGTTTAACAATTAATAAAATATTACGCTTAACTGAGAATACCAAGCTTGAATCAAGTTTATCATTTCAAACGATCACTGATTTTTGGAAAGTCTTTTAAAACGTGATCGAACTCTCGTTTTTAACAATAAAATTTCAATAATTATAAATTTTTTTTTGAAAACTATTAACCATTGATTGTTTTTAATCAAACACTCGGTCGGGTCAGTTGCCCCAACTATATTTAGAAACCTTCATAAATTTTATATCTAAAATTTTATAAACATACCTGATAATTTATTACAACAAGGCTCTAAAAATTTTATGCCATTAAACAAATACAATTAAAAATTTTTGGCAAAAATGAATAAAGCCTGAACGCGCCCTAATGATCGCTGATATTTTTTGTAACATAGTTCTATAGGATGAAAGTATGTATTTTTTTGTATGGCGTTTTAAAAACTCAATTTAAATTACTGAATAATAAATTATATAAAAAAAATATGGCATGATATCAAGGAATTAATTGTAACAAGATTTTAATTGAAACTTCATATATATAACTAACTGTTCTTAGCGGACAGTTGTGCGAGCTTAGACTTTGATTATAAAACAACTATTTCTGCGTGGACAAATCCTCGAAGAATGAAATTTGAAGAAATCAAATTAATCATAAGCTAAAAAATTAATTAAAAAATTGAAGAGAAGTTTAGTCTCCAATTTAACACCATCGAGTAACTGAGTACAAGGGCTGAATATTTTTTAATTTTATTTAAAGTGTTATTTTTGTTAAATGCTCAAGGTAATAAATATTTTAATTTTAAATCATTATTATGGGCCTTAATTTTATATTTTTTTTTTTAATAAATATGGCTGCGGTTAATGAAAAAAAAAGTTTGAAGAATGAATTTAGCACAATTGATTAACACTAACGTGGTGGCTAATGTAAAAAATTGAAGAATTATGCAAAAACAGGCCTATTCTAAAACGACCAAAAAACATTTATTTTTAGTTTTTTTATATTAACCTTCAAAATTTTTTCCTAATTTTTTTTTAAATTTTGAAATTAATATTAGCCTCATTCTATGGTAGCCCTGAAAAAAGTTAATTTCCTAAATAAGTAATATGTTCAAATCAAAAAAAAATTTTTTTTTGGCATTTTTAATCTTTTTATTTTCTTTTTTTTTCTCGATATAAATGAAGCCATTACGGTCTCTTAAAATTCGAAACGTGGTTACAATGTTTAAAAAAAATATATAGATGGCCATTGCAGTTAAAAAGGCGACAATCGTTTTTTTTGGCGCAAAAATTCCCAATCTCCCGCCATAAAACAGCTGTTAATCTGTCTTGCATTTAAGCTAAACGTTCAATCGATAATTCATTTTTTTTTCTGTGGGGGTTAAAGTTTTTTTTTATAAGGATTAGTATAATCTCTCCCTTCTAACTCAATATTCAAAAGGGGATGCGTCCAAACTTAAGATTTTTGGCAAAAGGCAAAAATTAGGCATCCTAAAATTGCTTTGCATTCTATAAAGAAAAGTTATGATAATTTTTTTTTCAAAATTCAATAAAAATAAGCTTGGATGCGACCTTACTTAAACTCTAACCTTCTTACCAAAAAAAAAACACAAATAATGTCGCGTCTTTTTCAAATAATTTTTTCGCATATTTCTCGCTGGTCAATGGATGGGAGTTGTCTGAGGCGGACCAGGAATTCCACTTAATTTTGAGATTATTGGAAAAAAGAAGCCCAAAAAAATTTCCAATAAATTTTATTTTGTTCAAGTTTTTTTAGTTTTAGAGTTTAGCTGGTGTGTGAAGGGAAGTGGGGGGAGGGGGGGTGTAAAATTTTAAGTTTTTTATTTTTTAATTTTAGAGACAAAATCAAATTTGATATTTGATATTTAAGTACTAGTATTATTATAGTATTTTTTTTTTCATTTTTTTACATACCTTAATAGGTCGCGTTCAAAGTCCATTCAATATTCTAAAAAAATTTATAAAAACACCAAAAATTGTTTACCATATTTTATGTAATAATCACTTACCGGAAATTTGTTCTGAGAATCATTCTATTTTATTATCAACTATGTAGTTATGAACATTACTGATAAATCACCCTAATCAGAGCTGGGAAAATGCCCATTTTTTGGTCAAACTCATTTTTTTATTTTTTAAAATTTAGAAAAAATAATATGTTTTAGCTGTAATCATGAAAATATTTATAAAATTTGAAATTTTCTGCTTATATTCTGTATTTAATAATTATTGATTTTTTTAATCTGTCATAAAATTTTTAAAAAACAAAAATTTGAGTTTAGTCGAAAAATGAGTTTTTTTCCAGCTCTGACCCTAATA
>JAUIRJ010000351.1:0-19289 GCA_030555515.1 Acutogordius australiensis | reverse complement strand
TGTATATTGATAGTAAAAGTTGGCGAGCAGCGGTTCGTGTTTTACCTATTTTCTTATGTGTAGTTACACATGATTATTTTTTAATATTAAATAATATATTTTTTTTTCAATAATTCGTTTAAGTTTAATTTTAAGATAATTGTATTTGTTGTTAAATAAATATTTAACTAATTGGATTCGGGTTTTTTAATCGGGCAATTTTGTAAAATCATCCCCAATATACATTTATGCTATTGCTTTAAATATATTTAGAATTAAAAAATTCAGTATATGATTATATATAGTCAATAAACACAACATAACTCCTTTGAAAAAATTTACTGCTTAAAAAATTTTAAACGTTTTACTAATATTTTTTAAATAAAATATAATAAAATAAATAAACACGCTAATATTTTTATTTTAAGGGTTAGATATCGGGTCATTTAAAGGTTAGATTTGCAAAAAAAATTAAAACTAAAAGTGGAGCTTGATATACTAGAAAATTATTTTATTATTTTAGATGAAAAATTGAAGTTTTAATTGATTTTATATATGCATTTTTTTATGTTTTAGATTCTTGAGGTGAATCAGTCACTTTTGCTATTTTCTTGACTAATTCAAACATGCAGGACACTGTCCCTCTACCTCTATCATTTCGTTAAAAAAAAATTATAAGAGGTAAGGCTACAATACAGATTCTTGACCCAAACGTTATAAATTTCTAGTCCCACAAATAGACTCTAGTCATAAACGCGTTTAACTTTCTCCTAATTTTTCGCAAATCTTTTCAATAATAATTAGGTGGCTGTTGCTAAGTATGGATAATTATGTATTATATAAAAATCAATTATGATCTAAAATTAGAGTGTGAAATTTAAAATTTCTAGGTTTGGGTTTTAGAGAAAAGGACTATATTACCAGCCATAAATCCAATAATTTAGAGGGAAGCATCTTTTTGTTATTTAGCAAATATTATTTTTTACCTTAAATAATTTGTTATTTTGAAAGGGGTTTTTTAATTTTTATATTTGTTTCCAAAAATAGAGGAGTTGCAACTTTTTTCTCTAGCATTATTCTTACTATTTAAAAATATTACAAAATAACATTTGGAAAAAATTTTATAAAACAATTTTTTGCAACTGACTTTTATGGCAATTCCTTCTTCTTGGCGGACTTGAGGGTGAATTAATGGCATTTACCTATAAATGCACTGGCCAACATTTTAAAAACTGAGAACAACAAGCAACCAAATTTGACATTTTTTTCATATAATGTTAATTTTTTTGAATTATTGCAGATTCAGATAAGCTTATAACTAATTTATATAAAATTGGCTAATTTATAGATATAAAAAGGTATATAAGTATTTACAATTTTATAAAAGGTTAAGGCCTATCTACTCCTCCAATAAGGTACTAGCTTAATGTTTAATTCATGTTTCCTTAACCAGCAGAAGTTTGATATATAAACAAAGCTGTGTAATAACTATCATTTTATATTTAACTTAAGCTGAGGCTAAAAAAAAGTTTTGAAGAAAAACAAACACGTTTGATTAACATTAAGGTGGATAGTGTAAAAAAATTTAAGAAATCAAAAAAATTTTTGAAAAATTTTTTTTTTCAAAAATATTTTGTTAGGCATGTTTTAGAATGCCTAAAAAACATCAATTGCCATTTTCTGATATTAGCCGTTTATTTTTTTTTAATATTTATTTTTTTAAATTTTGATATTGTATTTGCCACAGCCTTACAAAAATAAAAAATTGAATTTACTGTAAGGCATGTATCTTTGGTATTTGCAATATAAAATTCATCCAGGTTAAGTCTTTTATTTGCCTCTAATTGTTCATCAACGTATTTATCATGCATTTTTTGAATATATGTCTAAAAAAATTAAGCAATAAAAAATATAGGTATTATATACAAATGGTTTAATTAAAAAAATATCAAGTACATACAAAAAATAAACTATATCCAAAATATTTCAATTCTCAAAATTAATATAAAACCTAAAAGCCTATAAATATTCAAATTTTTAATATTAAATATATACTGCATAATATTGTAAAAAATTTACCTGTACATCCCTTTTATGCCCAAGACGCTCAATTTTGGAAATCACATCATTAAAATTGTATTTTGGAAATAATCTTAAAGCCCAGAGTTCATATATTGATAAAAGAACTTTCAAATCCTCTTCCTAATTAAGTTACCTATTTACAAAAATACTTCATGATTTTTCCCTCTAAATTTTGCAGTTTTAAACATATCAGGTAAAACGGACAATCCCTTATTGCCAAGAAGACTAAGGCATTATGTGAAATATATAATTACACATTTGAATCCAATTTTAAGCGTTCTTTTGATTTTTTATTGTCAAGACTTTCCTCAAGAGACAGTTGAACTAGATTTGTTTTTTCTTAACAATAAAATAATTGGCAAAATACTTTTTTGGCTATTTAGAATATTAGATTCGTTTCCATTGTCATTAACAGAATAATTATTATCCTCATCGAAAAATTCCAAGTCTGACATTATTTTCAAAATAGGCGCCTAAACAAACATATGATTTAAGTTATGAAAGCATGCTTTTCAATGTCCAAAAGATTATCTAAAATAATTCAACCACCTGAGCTCTGTAAAAAATTAAAGGTAGACTTATTTTATTGATTTAAACATCAACTGTAGTTTTATGAATTATAATTTAATTGTCCTTAACAGATACATGCAAATGAAAAACCAAAAGGCTTTTCTGATTTAAACATTAGTAGCTACTATTATGAAAATGGATTGCGAAAAGTTGTACCTTACTCTTTTACATTTCAAACTCATTGTAAAGGAAGATGGTTTGGTAGGAGGCTTATTGATGTTTATCAGCAAGAATTTCGTTTATATACATTAGATGAATATGTAAGTTTTATTTAAATATGTTATATGTTTTGTTTTTGTTTGAGACTTTACCACAGTTTTTTATGTACTTTTATATAAACCCATTTACAATAGGGGGGGGGGGATGATTATAAGAAAAAGGTTTTACCCACAGTTAATTATTTTGCTTTCATTATTATATTGCTTGATTAAAAATTTTATAATATAAGCTTGTTGCCGAAATGGTTACGAAAGTATAGTAGTTGGGTAAAATGTATTTTTTATGCTCTTGGGAACAATATTACAGAAATTAAAAATAGTCTTTGCTACTGAATGTTTTGGCATAATACAACTTGAAAATCAATTTTTAATCCATTTTCTGTTTTACATTGAAAAGTTTAGCCAGTTTAAGCATTCATGTTGGCATCATATTATTATGTCTAAATTTTTAATATAGACTGTTTCAGGGGTCCATAGGGCAACCAAAGCAAATATTTAGTTGCCTCGTTTTTATAGATAAATATGGTTATTTATGTTTTGTTATATCCAAGGATTGGAACTAGTTCAAGAACTCGGAACTCGAAGAACTCGTCTTTTTTTTGAAATGGAACTCGGAACTTAGAACTTAGTACCAAGGTAGTGGACACTCTCGAGTTCCATCGCGATTTAATTCAAATATCTCAAATTATACCATATTAAACTATATTTTTTCTAAATAATCGTAATCAGCCTTTAAAACTGTTGAAGAAATTATTTAAAAAGTTTTTATAATCTTGAACTTTTATAACCCTAGCTTGACCCACGCAAATAGGCGGTTTAGTACTTTTGCGATTATTTTATTACAAAGTGATAATTCAATAAAATTATTATCAGATTTATGATCAGCGTCTAAAACTGGTTTGAAAAACAAATAATAATAAATTTTTATATTTATAAATTATTTTATAACCCTAGCTTGAACCAAACAAATAGGCGGTTTATACCTATTGTAATTTTTCAATCAAAATAGAATTATTTTTAAAATAACTAATATTCACGATCAACGTCATGGTCTAAAAACATTTAAAACCATCGATAAACCATTTGTACAAAATTATATAGATTTTAAGACTATAGGTGGCGTAATTTCTTCATATAAATTTTCCAAGCACAACTGAAATAACTTTAGCAATCAAGGTAGCAAGACAATTGGCTGCTAAGCTTAAAAGGCCTTATCAGCAATGTTATCCCAAAATCTTCCCCAATCCATACTTATGCATCAGGTGAGGTGGAACTGGACTTACACCTGTATAGAAAGATTAATTAAATTGATGCGCAGCAATCTTAACAAAAAAGCTTCAGGCTCAAACTTTAGATGGTTGCAATTTTTTTACAAAATATTATTTCTGCAAAGCAATGTTAAAAACCCAATCAATCGCTTTTTCTTTATCCCTTTTGCATTTTATTGAACAAAGAGAATCCCATCTTTTAGATGACATAGTAAATTGTGACCTGTTTCTAGATAAAAGATTCTACTTTAAATTAAATAATAACAAATGCGAGAAGGCTAAAAATTTCTGAAAATTGTTCTATTAAAATCCCTATCTCTTCAAAGCAAAGATTTAGGTAATCACGAGGAAGAAATTATTTTAGATTCTTCTGGAAAGATGACAGAAGAATTTTCTACTTTTAGAGAATGTTTTAAAGGACGAAGAAATATGTTATAACCATACCAGCTTTTTTCAATGAGTTCCAATCCTTGGTTATATCCAATAAACTTTTGTTCACAAAAAAGTCATCGTTTTCCTATGTTAAACAAATACGAGATAAAAGCGGACAAAGTCGTAAATAATAACGGGGAACTGTTTTCAGGCCTTTATTCTAGCTCTGCTTTATCTGGGAACGCATTGATTACCAAAGACTAATCCGCCGTCAGTTCGGCTTAAACACTTCTAAATTTGCAGATTAACATCGTCCTCGTTAGCTTGGACCGGGGGAGTAGGGCAGCTGCCTAAGGTCGTTAAAACGATTTGAGAGGCCCATTGTGACCATTGGTGCTACCTCCGGCCTGGGAAATGAGCCACTTATTGTAAATGGTTGACCAGGGGATATGTAAAAGTTTCTTCTCCTGAAGTTTGAATCTTTTGAAGGTCCTGTATAAACTTCTTGCATCTGTTGAGTTCTGCCAGTACTCTTTTCAGATAAGCGTCAAACGCTAATCACGATTACACTATGGTGGCCTTCGGGTAGGCAGGTAAGGAATATAATCGACGAGTGGGGATTGGACCGCAGCTGTGCCTGGCTTCGCGAAACCCTTTCAAGAAAAACGGGAAAATTTATTTAGAGAATTTACATTGTAAACTATTTCCCCTTAGTTTGAGCAACTTCGCCGGACATTTAGTGCCTATTTTACATTTGCAAAACTCAGTTTGAGCAAAAAAATCTGCGCTTAAGCTTAGACCCTTCCACATAACCTGGTCAACCAGTTCGGCTAGTTTGCTACGCTCATATCGAAAATGGCCATTTTTGACCAAACTGACAGATTTTGCGACCTCGAGAACATCCTAAAGAGAATTCAAGAATTTTTTTTTCATATTATAAATTACTTGTAACATATATCACATAATAAGAAATTAAATTTTTCAGTAAATCAAGCTCTTACATCAACACTAGGGCTTGCTAAAACTCCAGTTGGAGTTTATGGAAGGAGTGGGGCGGGAACCCCTATGCTCCGGAGTTTTCCCGTTTTGAACTCCTGGAGCTCAGCCCGGGCAGGTTTTTTGGAGTTTTTTTCAAAAGTGAGTTTTTTATTAAAATAGGGGGATTTAGCCACCAGATGTTTTTTTACGAGGAAACAATAGTTTTTTAGGTAAAGAAAATAATTGTGGGAGAAAATTAGTATTTTGTATTTTGTTAAATATCAAATATAACTTTGTCAATATTAAGCCCTGGAAAATTTTTGTTTGCACTAGTTATTAATAAATTTTTCAATGTCAAGTCTGTTGAAATTGTGTCATAAACTCTCCTAAACGCAAATAATTTAATATTGAATTTAGATTATTTTATTTTTTTGGTTGGGGCGGTCGTGTGTTAGTAATCTTTATATAAAGTTTCTCAATTAGGCTTTATTAATAAATTTTGATTTCGTTATTATTAAGCCTGCTGGAAGTCACCTATCTGTTGCAAATGTCTATAATTTGACTTATATAAACTTTTTCAAGTTTTTTTTTGTTTTTAACCTTATTTATTGATAAATTTTGGCAAATTTTGTTAATATGAAGCCTGCTGAGTCAATGTCACCTGAATGTCGCAAATTTTTATAATATAACATTAAATAAATATTTTCGATTTTTTTAGTTCGGGCTGCCATATATGAGTAATTTTTGTGAAATTTTGTTATAGGCAACTAGTGACATTTCCGAATTGTCGCAAATGCCATTATTTAAATTTTGAAAAAACTTTTTCGAGTTTTTTTTGTTTTTAGCCTTATTAATTAATTAATTTTGGCAAATTTTGTTAATATGAAGCCTGCTGAGTCAATGTCACCTGAATGTCGCAAATTTTTATAATTTAGCATTGAATAAATATTTTCGAGTTTTTTTGTTCGGGCTGCCATATATGAGTAATTTTTGTGAAAATTTTTTAGTTTTAGGCAACTAGTGACATTTCCGAATTGTCGCAAATACCATTATTTAAATTAACTTTTTCGAGTTTTTTTGTTTTAAACCTTATTTATTAATAAATTTTGGCAAATTTTGTTAATATGAAGCCTGCTGAGTCAATGTCACCTGAATGTCGCAAATGTTTATAATTTAACATTAAATAAATATTTTCGAGTTTTTTTGTTCGGGCTGCCATATATGAGTAATTTTTGTGAAAATTTTTTAGTTTTAGGCAACTAGTGACATCCGAATTGTCGCAAATGCCATTATTTAAATTTTGAAAAAACTATTTCGAGTTTTTTTGTTTTTAACCTTATTTATTAATAAATTTTGGCAAATTTTGTTAATATGAAGCCTGCTGAGTCAATGTCACCTGAATGTCGCAAGTTGTTAAAATTTAACATTAAATAAATATTTTCGAGTTTTTTTGTTCGGGCTGCCATATATGAGTAATTTTTGTGAAAATTTTTTAGTTTTAGGCAACTAGTGACATTTCCGAATTGTCGCAAATGCCATTATTTAAATTTTGAAAAAACTTTTTCGAGTTTTTTTTGTTTTTAACCTTATTTATTATTAAATTTTGGCAAATTTTGTTAATATGAAGCCTGCTGAGTCAATGTCACCTGAATGTCGCAAATGTTTATAATTTAACATTAAATAAATATTTTCGAGTTTTTTTGTTCGGGCTGCCATATATGAGTAATTTTTGTGAAAATTTTTTAGTTTTAGGCCATCAGTGACATTTCCGAATCGTCGCAAATGCCATTATTTAAATTTTGAAAAAACTTTTTTGAGTTTTTTGTTTTTAACCTTATTTATTAATAATTTTTTTTTACTAAAAAAAACTACCTATATTCGCACGAAAAAAAAATCGAAAATACGCTTTATAATGCATAAATCGCATTTGCGACAATTTGGTGACATTATCTTAAGTTGAAAAAATGGATTAGTTTTACCAAATAACTACTTATATTTTACAGCAAGAAAAAATCGAAAAGAAAGTTTTATAATGCATAAAATGCATTTGCGACAAATTTAGTGACACCGTTAGCAGACACAAATTTGATAAAAATTATCATAATTTAATAAATACTATCACAAGAAAATTAATAATTTTACCAAAAAAACTAATTATATTTTACCACAAGATAAAAAAATCGATATAAAATTAGTTTTATAATACAAAAATGCATCTGCGACAATTTGGTGACATTATCACAAGAATTAAAAATGGAATATTTTTACTAAAAAAACTACCAATATTTACCGCACGAAAAAAAAAAATCGAAAATACGCTTTATAATGCATAAATCGCATTTGCGACAATTTGGTGACATTATCACAAGTTGAAAAAATGGATTAATTTTACCAAATAACTACATATTTTACAGCAAGAAAAAAAAATCGATATAAAATTAGTTTTATAATGCATAAAATGCATTTGCGACAAATTTAGTGACACTGTTAGCAGACACAAATTTGATAAAAATTACCATAATTTAATAAATACAAGTTGTACAAATCGTCTAATAAAAAAATTACCACCAAATACATAAATTATCGACTAAAATTCTATGTTGACATTAAGTTAATTAGTTAGTTAATTTATATCAAGTATCATAAAAAAACTAAAAAAAAAAACAAAATTAATAACATATAAATGTGAGGTATTTGCATAATCAGCTGCTTTTGCATTTATTGACAACTTTATTTTTATAAAAAATGAGTTTGGACAAAAAAAATACACAATTCTAACATTTCCAATGGGCTAATGTTAATTTTTAAACTCCCGGGAAAAAACCCCGGAGTTTAAAAACGGAAAACTCCGGGCGGTTTTTGGGAGTGTTTTTTAAACGGAGTTCCCCTGGAACTCCCGGTGAATCGGAGTCCTTCCCGAATTCCGGAGTTTTGACATGCCCTGATCAACACCTACATAGGACCGAATATTTTGCATCCTAATCTAAATAGGACACGATAAATTATCGGTTTATGAAAATATTATTTGAAATTTGATTTGAACAGTTAAGCTATTGCGAGCATATAAAAAATTTCAATTTATTTTTGTTTTTGATTTTTTTTTTTTTGTTTTTTTTTAACATTTTTTTTAAACATTTTTAATATTTATAGCTGACTTACAATGTTTATGAGAAAAAACAGTAAATGAATTTGAAAATCCATGGGATGGCAGGTTTGGTCTCTGTAGTTAGCTCATAACTTTCAAAAATTTGTTGACCATTACAAAAATTGAATTGAAACTGTATTTATAATTAAAGAGGACGTATTATTTTATATTTAACAATATATATTTTATTTTCAAAACTTTTTATGATATAAAGAATTTAAAATTGGCTAACGCTCGTCCTCCATCATATTTTTCACCTGTCCAAATGCTGGTTCAAAAACGTGCATGATTACCAAATGACCTGATTATGGCCATGGCTTATTTGGTTTTATATTTTTTTAAAAAAAAAGAGTATAAAACATATGATATTAGGTCATATAAAGGCATTTGCATTTCTCGTCTCAGCGACAATGATAAAACGCGTTTTTGATTAATGTTGTAGCATATGTATTCTTATTTGGAAACTTGAAATATAATAAGACATGCACCATATTGTTCACTTGTTAGGCTACGCCACGTTCAAAAAGAAATTTTTTTGTTTAAAATTTTTAAGAATTTCATTTTTTAAAAGTTTTTAAATTTAGTTTAAAACACATAAAATATTTTTTCTAAAATACAAAATTTTAAGCCTTTGGCGAAAATTATTGAATCAATCAAAAATTGAAACTTTTAAATATCTCAAATTTATGTTAAAATGACTTTTTCGGCATAATAAAATATTATTTTTTATATAATAATTTAGGCTCTTAGGCAAAAAAGATTTAATTACCATTTTATTTTGACCTTATTTTTTATACAAAATATCTAAGTTTTAGTTAATAAAAATAGTTAAATTGCATAACAATAATATTAGCTAAGTCATAAAAATTGAATATCTGGGGATTTACGAAAGAATTAAAACTGATCATTAAGATAACTGAACGTTTTTTAGTCAATATTTCAAAATTTTGTTTTTTACACAAAATATGCAATACAATAAACTTGTTAGAAGTTTAATATTTGGCAAAAATGTTTGATTAAGGAAAGAAATTAATACTGTTATATTAAATTCCAATACTAAAAAAGTTTTTTTTATTATAATTTGACGAAAAAAGGGAAATTTTTGTTAATTCGAAATGTCGAAAAATCCTTTGTCACAATATTGCATTATAATAATTGTATTTTTTAGAAAGCCAAAATTAAGAGAGGTGATTTATGTGTGAATGGGAACGTTGTACCGCTTGATTATATCCTAAAAAACGGTGATAAGCTGACGAGTAAGATACACAGGCATGAAACACCAGTTAATATGGATCCGCCTATAAGAATTATTACGAATGATGAAAATATCGTAGTTGTTGACAAACCCAGCTCAATACCTGTAGGTTTATTTTTCATATATTAAAGATATACAATCCTTTATCGGACCTAATAAACATTGTTTTAGGTACATCCATGTGGTAATTATAGACTTAACTCTCTCCTGCTCATATTGGCCAAGGAGTATGACCTCAACAATCTATATTCATGTTACAGAATTGACAGACTAACCTCAGGTCTAGTCATATTTGCCAAAAATCTTGAGACGTTCAAGAAGATTCAGGATGATATACTGTACAAAAAGGCGGATAAGGAATATTTATGCCTCGTTGAGGGCATTTTCCCAAGGTAGTAGGGCAACATTAATATTTTCTATTTTTTCTTATTATCACGCATTCAAATTGAGGCAGCTCTGTTGAATTTTAAAATAATTTTATGCATCTTAAAGGGCACCAATCACATGTTCAGAACCGATCAAAGTATTCTCCTACAAAATTGGTATTTCAGCCGTTGTCAAACCTTCCCCTCCTATAACCTGCTTCGATGGAGACACAATCGAGAAAGAAGACAGTTATATCGGTGGTAAAGAATGTACTACGGTGTTTGAGAGACTAGCAGTTATTGTCTCTTCAACACCTATCGAGAATGCAAATCAACCAATGTGTACAAAATTTATAAGTTTAGTTCGGGCAAAACCGTTAACTGGTCGAACTCATCAAATCAGGGTACATGCCCAATACCTCGGTTACCCTATCTTGAATGACCCGCTCTATGATACCGTCTTGGGCTGGGGTCGTCACAAAGGTCGCGGGGCTGACTACGAAGGTAGATCCATCGACGATGTGATTAAAAGCCTCGTTATTAGTAGCTCTGTCGAACCTTATGAAATTAATGACCACCTAAATGAATCAAATACAATTATTACGAATGGTCTTGAGAATACGACCAATAAAATATCTTACGATAATAATAATGCTATTCAAAATTCAAAAGGCGATGAAGATTTGTTAAATTTAACTACAAATTTGGCTGTCCCTGATTGGTTTACGCCCGAATGTCAGGATTGTCAGAAAGAAATCGCCATAATGCAAAAACAACAACAATTAAAACCGCCAAATGGCCACAACATAACTGTTGAAGGCGAGAAATTGAATTATAACGGCGGTCAACTTGAGTTTGAATATACGAAAGAGTTGCCCATGTACCTTCACTGCTATCGTTATAGTGGCAATGGTTGGACCTATAAAACAGCTCTCCCAACCTGGGCTTATATTCCCGAATTATTACCGAATGACGAACCCAATAAACTTATTGATACTAATAGTACCAAGAAAATTAGTCTCCTTGCAAATTCTAAGGTCCTGACTTGTAACCAATTAATTGACTTTGATTCTGACATTTACGATCAACTTGTTACTCACGAAAATGCTGTGAATTTTGACATTGGCAAGGATCAAGTTTACCTGCTTGAGAAGCCATTATCAAGCCATCATTCTTTCATTCCAATCAACCCAGAAGATTGTAATCCCCTACTTCGGCATTTGTTACCTTGATCACCGAATACATTTAGTTATTAAATACTCATTCTAGTCATAAATTTTTTATATATGAATGCCAATTATATTGAATAAATTTGGTCACTAAAATATAATAGAATTTATATAAGTGCTGTTTCAACTAATATATTACTGTTCAAATTTTTTAAATATAAATTAATTAAATCTAAGCTATAAATCGAACAATGCCGTTTTTTTTGGTCAAATTACACTGGACAACAAAATTTGGACGACCCTAAGCATCATTTATGGCAACTATAGTTTTTGGTCAAGTTTTTGGCGCTGATCACGAATATGAAATCAGAATTTTAGCCAATGCCTCAGATTTTTAGTTATTCGGTGTCAAAGTTGAGATTTTTTAATTTTTGGGGTATTTTGGGCTTCTATATCATAAAACCTATGGGTAGAAACAAAAGTTTAAAAATATATTTAGATAACGAAAACATTCATTATTAACGGAAGGGGTTTAAATTTTTTTTTAATATTTAATTTTTTTTTATTTTTTCATTTTTGTAAAATTAGTGGTTTTCGTCATAAACTCCGTTTTTTGATCCTAAATAACTTGAAAGTAAATTGCTAAAAATTTTATATAATAACCTTTTTTAGATATGTTTTTATAAGGACTCTGAATATGCCAATAGATTTTTTGTAGAATTAATAATAAAAGAAATTTTGTGATTTTTTATCTGAACTTTGGACGCGGTTTAAAAAAAAATGGAGGCATTGGAAAAAAACTAACCCGGGGTCGTTATCGCAAGAAAATTCTCTACAAAAGCCTCAAAAAATTGTGGATGTTGTTTTTTTTGTTGTCCAGTGTTATGTAAGCCAGCTAATTTTGAAGAAGAAAAAAATCGAACAAAAAAGAGTTTCATAAACTAAAAGAAAAAATGTTTATTTTATATTAAATAACTAAAATGTTATTTTTATTCCTAAAATTATATTTATATTTCATCCCGATGGTGCCATTTAGTAATTAGGCGGACCTTATTATTTAACCCAAATGTCGTTTGTTGGAGCTTCCTTAAATTAAAAATAGAATGTTTTAACATTTCAGACAAAAAATTGAGGTACAATAAATTTAATTTATTAAAAAAATATATCATATAATTGTTTGAATCTCGAAAAAGCAAAAAGCTTGTAAATACTTTCTGTCATTTTTTCGATCGGAATTGTCGTAGTGTTCTAACAGGGCCGTGATAATCTGACTCGGCCCACAATTTATCAACCTAGGCGGGGATCGGCACAAATTTACAAATTAGGCCTCGAAAAGATATATAACAAGTTATAAATTTTTTATTTAAAAAAAACAATAAAATAATGTAAAAATTACCCTATATCGTGTGATAATAAGTTATCATTTTCATTAGTTTTCGGTAACAATAGTTAAAAAACAAAAGAGATATAAATCTGTTTGACCTGGGCCGTAAGTTTATATTGTCTAATACAAGCCTGGCCCGTTTTTTGGACGAGCCTAGTCTTGATTTTGATCTTTTTCATAGGGTAGAGATAAGGCCATCACTGCAGTTTTATAATCCTTAATTTTTGTGGACCTGTGTAATAAGATTGAATTTTTTAAGGTTTTAAAACATTTTTAATTTCGTTTTCTACAATGATGTTAATAACGTTAAATTTTGAAAATCAACATGTTTATTACAAATAAAATATCGATTTGAAAAAATTTAAAGGTGTAGTAAACAGTTAAGCATGGGTAGCACTGGACAACAAATTTTGGACGACCCTAAGCAACATTTATGGCAACTATGGTTTTTGGTCAAGTTTTTGGCGCTGATTACGAATATGAAATCAGAATTTTAGCCAAGGCCTCAGATTTTTAGTTATTCGGTGTCAAAGTTGAGATTTTTTAATTTTTGGGGTTTTTTGGGCTTCTATATCATAAAACCTATGGGTAGTAACAAAAGTTTAAAAATACATTTAGATAACGAAAACATTCATTATTAACGTAAGGGGTTTAATTTTTTTTTAATATTTATTTTTTTTTATTTTTTAATTTTTGTAAAATTAGTGGTTTTTGTCATAAACTCCATTTTTTGATCTCAAATAACTTGAAAGTAAATTGTTAAAAATTTATGTAATAACCTTTTTTAGATATGTTTTTTTATAAGGAATCTGAATATGCCAATAGATTTTTTGTAGAATTAATAGTAAAAAAATTTTTTTGAATTTTTTTCTAAACTTTGGACGCGGTTTAAAAAAAATTGGAGGCATTAGAAAAAAAACTAAACCCGGGATCGTTATCGCAAGAAAATTCTCTACAAAACCCTTAAAAAATCGTGTAAATTGTTTTTTTTGTTGTGCCAAACTAAAAGCTTGCCGTATTTTAAGTGACTCGCTGTCTTGGTTTGGTAGTAGGCTGGGTATGACATTGATCTTTAAAATATGTTAAACCGGTGTGTAACCCCATTCAGACCGAGCCGAAACGTTTGGACCGGGCCGGGTTAAAAAATGATATTGGCCAACAGGCCGTCATTCTCTAGCCTATACAAAATCTCTACTCCTAAACTTCACAATTTTATCGACGGAACTTTTGAGGTAATGCTATTTTTAGACTATGATTTTGTTAACATTGAAAATTTTTGTTAAGTAATAAATAATCTGCTCAATAATTGAGCTTAGCCATTGTTTATGAATGATCTACAGTTTTTTGTATATTACGGATTTGTCCTACGCGCATATTACTATTTTACGTTTCATGTTAAGATGCGGAGAAAAAACATTCGAATAATTAATTAGCCTAAATCCAGAAATCAAAATTTATTTTTAAACATTCGAACCTGGCATTGTAAACATTGAAAAATGTTTAGAAATTGATTAATCTAAGCTGGTTGACGTAATTTTTGACATTATGAATGAATTGACTGAAAATATTGACAGACCCACGATGAGATAATAATATTGAATCAAAAAAAATATAATTAATTTTGGGTCAGTTGACCATTATTTGTCGACATTTAAATACAAATTATATTGTAATAATGGGTATTCAATTTTTTCAAATTACCATTCTTGTCCTTGCTATTTTGCAACTTGGAAACATTTTATGTCAGCGGGTAAAATTATTAAATATTTTCCTTATTATTCAGTTGAATGGTGGCCCGGCCCATATATTCCTACCTAGTGCAAACCTACATATTTTCCAAAGTGGCAATTATCGACTTTGTCTCCTATATAACTTTATAAGCTCCGCTCTATAGTTTAAAATTTGTCAAAATTACAGTTTCATATATTTGACGCCCCGAATGGTGAGCTGCTCATTTATTGTGAGAATTACAACAAATATTTGCGAGTCTGCCATTCATTGCAATTCGAGTGGTAAGACTCTTTTTTTGAGGGGAATTAAGAACGAATTCTAAAATAACTTTGAAAAATCAAATTAATATACCAGTATATCTTCAAGAAAATTAGCCTAAAATTCAATTTTGATAAATGAAGAGGTGAGCTCAACTCATAGCAAAAATTAAAACTGATTTTCTAATTTAACCTCTGATCTAGATATTATCATTAATCATATTTTGGCCACGTTCAAAGTAGTATTACATTTAAAAATTTATAAATATTTATTTTTTAAATTTTTTATATAATTTATTTTATTTTAGAAAAGTATCAAACAATGTTTGGCAATTTTGGTTTAAAAATACTTTTTTTTTAATATAATAAAATATAATTAAAGAAAATAAATTTTATGAACGTTACAGGATATATTGAATATTTGAGTTTGTTTAAATTTAACCTTTAACCGATTTGTCTTTACCCCCTTTTCTTTCCTTTTAAAACACATGCAAATTTTTTAAATAAAAATTTTTGCGTATCCTTTTACCGTTTTTATAACATGATGGGAGCACCCTTTACGTCGGATAAATTAGGGTCCTTATTCGACATCATCTTTCTAAACTTTAAGGTTATATATTTGTAATAGGACATACCTTTCGATGCCAGGTATGGTAATCCACGACCATCGGAGCATGTTTCTCGTGGAACTATACGTGATTACTCACCCTTTAACGCTCAAGAGGATGCTAACAAATTGTATCGTGCTATGTATGGCGTGGGTAAATTTTTCTTTTAGATTTTTCGCGAAATACATGATTAAATTTCGCTGAATTTGCAGCGTTTTATTAACCCGCGAATGGTAGGGTGAGAAATTTGTAACGCAAATGCTATGGTAGTGTCCATACGGATCCAATTTTAAACTCTATAACTTCAAGAGTTTTAGAGCTATGATTTTTATTTTTTTTTTATTATTTTAAAGAGAAATACGTGCTCTTTAATAATAGACTAATATAAATTATCATTAATGAATATTGCAAATTTTATTTGACACAAAGTAGTAAAATTCTGAAAAATTGAGAATTTTATTTTTCCCTATCACTTTAAATAAATTAAGTAATAAAATTAAATAAATCAATATTAATCAAATCGTGTTTTTACATCTAGTAGAACATATTTAGAGAGTTTCATGAAAAAAAAATTTTTTTTATATAAAATATTATTTTCGGCTATTATTTACCATAAAAACTAGATATTTTAAAGAAAAAAAAAAAATCTTATTATTATTATACAAAACAAACATTTTGTACACTTAATAATTAAAATTATTAAAAAAAAATAACTAAATTATAAAGTTGCAATTATTTAAGTTTAAATTCAAATAGAGGCAATAACATGGTTAACATTGAAATTGAGGGTGGGGTCCATATAGACCCCAATTAAATTTCTAAATTCTAAATTTTGTTATGACGTAGATCAAATTGGACTCCAATTCAATTTCCAAATACTGAACAAATTTTGTTATCAGACGTAGACCAAATTTTAATTACTAGTTTTGTTTATTATATAATCCAGAAAATAGTCACAAAAATTTGGCCAATATATAATATTTTTAAAGAAATTTAAAATTCAAGATGTGCTGGGGTCCATATGGACCCCACAGTGCTAATCGCGGGTTAATATCGATACATAGAAAAAATGATTATTGACGATTAGAAACTGACTCTTAGCCAGTCATGTAGGACCATCGAGGCTTTTTGTGGTCCGTATTTAGTAAGCCTAGGTGAGTAAACTTCTTGAGCCATATTTAACTGCGATGTTTCATAAAATACTTTTAATTGCCCCAGGTACCGATGAAAAAGCGGTGATTGCCATATTGACGAAGCGTTCAGCCAGACAAAGGCAAGAAATTGCGCAAGTCTATCAGGCCAAATATAGACAAGTATAGTTGACACTCAATTTTTTCCAAAATTTTATTAGAGCAATATCTAAATATTTATTTAATATTCTTAGAAATTTCTTATAAATAATTAGGATTTATTTTTGTAAATAAATTTGTTAGTATGGCTGCGGCTAGTGAACAAAGCTTTGTAAAAAAAATCGACGCATTTGATCAATTGGGTGGCTAGTGTATAAAAAATGTAAAAAATTAAAAATTTTTTTTAAACATTAATTCTCATTTTTTTTTTATTTTGGCCGTTAAAAATTTTAAAAAAAAATTACAATTTTAAAATTTGTATTAGCCGCAGCCTGTCGTACATTAAATCTATCTTCACTATCATGTTTGAAACAATTTTTATTTTAATTTAATATACATCGAATAGAGTTTAAAAGATGCTATAAAGGGCGATTTCTCTCACAACGGTGAGAATATTTTGGTGGCTTTATTATACCCAAGGACCACCTATTTAGCCCATTTAATTCACGAAGCTATTAAGGTAGTGAGTGCTGTGATTTGTTTTTCCATTTATAATTTTATACGTATTTGTTTCTTAACATTTTTAAACCGGAACTTAAGAAATTGGCATTTTATATAAATTATCGTTGTAATTTTTCAAAATGTTTAAGGGGTTTGGTACTGATTTGAGTGAGATTGCCGAGACCTTGTGCTCTCTTTCGCCTCAAGATATCGAAAACGTCAAATCGGCTTACAGAGCAAGTATGTTTCATCATTAGGGCGCGTTTGAAATATTTTGAAATAACAAAAAAAAATTTTCTTCCTCAGTTTGTCAGATTAAAAATTACCTAGATAGCTGAAAATTTATCTTTAATTTACATAAATCTAAACGAATTAAAGATGATTTTTTCCTGGCATTTATTTAACCCAGAGAAAAAATATTCTAAATGCCCGTGTGCAAAAAACTTTGAAAAAAAAATCGACAAAAAAAATATTTAGGCGCTTTGCAAACTAAATACTATATCTATCAAATTAATTCTTTGCCTCTTTATAGCACGTCCCGAATAAAGACTTTTTTTTAATAAATGCATTGCATGTTTTTAGACGTCAAAAAAAATCATTTATAAATATTCATTTATCTCGAAAATTAAAATCGATAGCGTGGAAAAGAAATTAACACCGACCTACTATTTTTACAATTTCTTAAAGAATAATTCGTGCCTAGGTATATACCTTTTCTAACAGTTCAATAAAAAGTTTTAAAAAATTATTTTTCAACATTTTTGAATTTATGGATATCATTTTTGTACGCACTTTTTGATTTATATTTGGAAACACCGCTATTTTGACATTTTAACACTGTTTTAATGTAATTTTTTTTTTCAGAATACAACAAAGATTTGGTTCGTGCTATTTCTGATGATACATCGGGACCGGTCCAAACCCTGCTACTCAGCTATGTCAATGTAATTTTCAATTTATAATATTTAATAAATTAACAGTGGGGAAATTTTTTTAATTAGGTAAATATTCTAGCATTGTTTTGTTTTATTTGTAAGAATCAGTTGCATATCACGTGATATTGCTGGAGAAGCTTTTAATTACAGGATTTCTTATTAATTGCTCTATGTGTAAGGAATAATTGTTCTACACCAAATGTTGCGCGTAAAGCAATTATTTCGTATACACAGAACAATTATTTCGTGGGCATAGAGCAATTAAGAGGGATCAACCTTACTCCAGTTATCGAATGAACAATATTTAAAGACTATACTTTAATTTTTATATAATTTAAACCGTATACTTTAGGGAAGAAATGTTGGAACAAGGACACCGGCTCAAATTGCACAGGATGCCAAAGTAATTATTTTTTGTTAATTTTTTTTTCATCAAATAAACACCTTAAATAGATGTTTTTGCCATACACTAAACAATGAGAGACCTTTCAATGTCTTCCTTGCTTTAGCGTATATTTACATATGCACAATTTTTTTCTACCATATGTCAAGGCATTAGAATCGAAAGGCTTTAAAAATATCGGAGGACCAGATGGAACAGCTGAGATTTTAGCTACCCGAAATCACGAGGACTTACGTCGCATTTTTGCTCAATACCGAAGGGATACCGGTCAGGATGTTATAAACACCGTAAATGCTCAATGGGTCCTAAGGATCACTCGTGCCGGCAAACTCAAAAAAGTTATGCAACATTTGGGTAAATTCTAGAATCACTTTATTACACCCAAAAAAAAAAATTAAGATTATTTGGTCATCACGTTCTAATGCCTATAACACAGGTCAACAATTTTTTGAGAGTTATGAGTTAACTACAGAGATCAAACCTGCCATCTTAGGGAATATCAAATCCGTTTACCGTTTTTCCTAATCCAACTTAGTTAGTCAGTTCTAAATATTGAAAATTTTAGAAAAAAAGGTTAAATAACCAAAAAAGATGCAAAAACAAAAATAATTTGAAATTTTATTTTTGCATATTCACAATAGTTAGACTGTTAAATTTAAACTTCAAATAATATTTTCATTAAATACCGATAACACATCGGGCCGTATTAAAGTTTGGACGCGATATATTTTGTATTATCTTAATGCCGATGTAAAAGCTTGATATTTTAATAAAATTTAT